>JAJEJO010004298.1:37953-110822 GCA_020662805.1 Glaucomys volans | reverse complement strand
CTCGGGCCTTGGTCGTGGCGCGGCTGCCGCACGGTGCCCCTCGACGCCCTCCGGACGCGCTGCCTCTGTGACCGGCTCTCCACCTTCGCCATCTTAGCCCAGCTCAGCGCCGACGCGGTGAGACCCCGGCGGGCGCGGCGGGCGCGGCGGGCGCGGCGGACGCGGGAGGGGCGGGGGCGGGGCGCCGGGGTCGGCGGCGGGCGGGAGCAGGGAGGGCGCCGGGCTCCTCCGGCCTCCCGGGGTCGCTGCGCCCAGCAGCCCCCGCGGGTCCCGGCCTGGAGACGGTGAGTGGGAGCGAGTGGGCGGCGGTGTACGGCCGAGGACCCTCGGCAAGTGACTGATGGGTGCGTCCCGACTCCACTCTCCTTGGAGGCCGGGACCTTGGATCCTGCCAGTCCTCAGAAAAGCGAGGACTGCCTGCCCTGGGGCGCCTGGGCGGGGGGGACTGGCATGCCCCTTCACTTGGTCCCCCAGCTGCCCAGGACAGGGAGGAGGATGCGCTGCCACCTTCTTGGAGCCCTTCTGCACCCACCCAGATGGAGTCTGGTCTGCGGAGGTGGCTGTGTCCCCAGGCAGGGCTCTGGGGGTGGCAGAGGCTGCTGGGCCTGGCCCAAGTCCCCAGGCAGGCCCCGTCATCTCTGGGCCTCTTTTCTGTTCCTGTGATTCTTGTGGGGGCTGCCGGTTCCTATGGAGACGGCATCTGGGGCAGCCTGCTGGCTGCGGCCCTGGGCACTAGCCCAGCCCCACTGGGGCCGGTGGGCTCTCTCCCGCAAGGGCTGACTGAGCTGCTCTCGCCTGCCCCAGGAAGGCCAGGCCCTCCCCTGCAGGTCATGGGGCCAGGCAGGCCCAGGTCAGCCCACCAAGGACGGAAGGAGCCCCCAGAACCTTGCTGTGGCCCCTCTGCCCAGGCCTGGTGTAGATGGGTCCCGGGCGGCAGGTGTAGAGGGGACTGGGATTTCCTAGGTGTTTAAGAGGCATGGCTTGCCTCTCGCAGGACCCAGGTTCCACGAGAGGAAATCTGTGGGCCTCTCAGGACACCCTGGCTACCACATTTGTCTCTGGAGATCCAGCAAGTGATACTGTCAGCTGGGGTCCTGCCCCCTCCCTCCCTGGGGTTAGACCCAAGTGGACATCTCAGGTCATTGCCACTAAACTCCTCCATTGATAGGCAGGAAAACTGAGACTTGAGAGGAACTTACTCAAGGCCTTGAGGTGGGTCTGGGCTAGGCAGGGTCTGTGTGCTTGGCCTCCCTGACAGGAGGTCTGTGAATGGGACTGCTGGTGTGGGTTCTGTGGGCAGGGTCTGGGGCAGCAGCAGGGCCACCCTGAAGGCTCCCGGGAAGAGGCAGCTTTCTGCATGGATGTCGTCAGCATGAAGGCCAAGCAGCTGCCACTGCCTGACTTTCCCGGGGCTCCCACATGGCTGATCCACGGAGCACAGTGCCGGCCGAGGGCTTGGGGGGCTGCTGTCCCGGGAGTGAGCAGGACCAGGGCAAGGAGAAGTGGAGTCCCTCTTCCCCTTCTAGCCCAAGGCCTCAAGCCAGCGTGGGGGTCTGGAAGCTCAGGCTTGTCCCTTCCCGCTGTGGCCTCTTTTATTCCTCTGAGCCTTGGTTTCCCCCATAACATGGAGAGAGCCTATACTGCACTTGGGGCTTGTGGTGACTGGGGGCAGTGCTCCCCATGTGGGACTGAGCAGAGGGGTTGGGGCACTCTAGGCAGAGCCGACCTGAGCCAGGTGCCTCTAAGGGAAGAGAACCAGGCCGCTCTCAGTGTGTGGGGGGGGGGGGGGGGGGGGGGGGGAGTGAGGGGAGACAAGGTGCTGAATTCTTGGTTGCTCTGGCAGTGATCAGGGGCTGTTCTCAGGTCAGTGGTTACCAGATGGGACAACCTGTCCCTGAACACACAGAGCAGCTGAGGCCATGGGCATAGGAGCAGGCAGTGGCCCCAGGGCCACACACTCATCTTGGGGCCCAGGGCTGGTTGCCTGCCCCTTGGAGCCTATTTCCTCATCTGTAAGATGGGTTGGTAAGAAGTTCTGCATAGCTTTCTGGCTGCATTTGGCCTCCTGGTGCTGGGCCGCCTGTGCTCAGAGGGAGACTGCTTAGACAGAACCAGGCAGGCATAGCCTCTCAAGACCCCTTCACTGCTTCCTCCTCTTCCACCCTACTGCCCTGCACCACCTTGTCCTGGCCCTCTTGAGGGGTGAACTCTGCCCCAGAGTGTGGAGGGCCCAGGCTGCCATGGATGCAGATGTGCTCAGACAGAGCTGGGAGCCCAGGCTGGAGGGAGGCCTGGGGCCTCAGCAGCAGCCTCTGTCCCTCCTGGGTGGGGTCTGGGAAGGAGCACCAGGAGGAGGTTCAGAGCAGGGTCTAAGGGGTGCACAGGATTCACCAGAGTGTTTTTGGGGACAGTGGAGGGAGAGAAAAGCAGGAAGCTACGGGGTACCTGTGAGAGGCGTGGGGCTTGGGGTAGAGGCAGAGGCAGCCATGCCATCAAGGCTGGGGCTGGGGGAGGGCTCCACTCCATCCCCAGGGGGGCAGAGGACCCAGGAGAGAGGTAGCAGTGGAGTCCAGGTGCTGCAGGATCCCCAGGGGAGCAAGGTGAAATGGCGGGCGGATGGGGCGATGGCCAGAGCTGAGCTGGTGGCTGTGGGAGAGCTGCTGCCCGCCCCGCTGGCTGGGTTGGGCGGCTGTGCTGCACGTGGGGAGTCGGGTCTGAGTGGGCAGAGGCTGTGGTGCCGAGCGCAGCGTGGCCTGCGACGTGGTCCAGGCGGTGCAGGGGTGCACCCCGGGAGCCAGGGCGGGTGAGCACCATGGGGTATGGTAAAGGGGGACGAGACCCAGGAGCCCCGGGCAGCCCAGAGCCAGTGTGGGTGCAGACGCTGCGGTGCGGCCGGGTGCTGCCGCTGCCGGCAGGTTGAGTAACGGCTCTGAGTCACACCTGTGCGGGGGCCGATGCCACCTGTCCTGGGCTGCGGTCGGGATCAAACTAGGTGATGTATCTACGGTGCTTGACACGGCCGGGCATGTAGTCAGTGGTCATAGGGACAGTTTGGTCCTGTGTCTGCAGTGGGCCTCCAGCTCTGCTAGCAAGTCGTGGCCGGGCCCCAGCTCTGTGTGCAGCCAGGATGGGGCCCTGGAATGCGACTGAGGTCAAGGCTCAGCACATGACGGGTTCGGGGGTCTGGGTGTAACCTGGGGAGGTTCAGCGTAGCATAGAGTTCAGGTGTAATGTGCTCACTGGAGTGGGGTTAGCTTTGTGAGCAGTAAGGAGCCATAGATGGTGTTGGAGCAGTGACAGGAAAAAGGTGTCACTGCAGAATGGAAGTCAGTCTCAGGGACATAAGGTGTGTAGAGGACTTGGGAGAAGATGGGGGTAGGACGTGCATGTGGTTGAAACTGGCAATAACCATGTAGATAAGAGCCATTGACAGTTGTTGTGACCAGGACCCTGGAGAGGTCAAAGAAGGTGACAGGGCAAAGAGGCAGGGAGGGCTTCTGTGTGGAGGTGACTTCGCTGAGAAGGGCCAGCCATGTGAAGGTCAGGGGAAGAGCTCCAGGCAGCAGGGCAGTCTGTGCGAAGCCCCAGAGGGTGCTGAGCCTGGCACAGGAGCTGGCCTCCAGTGGGGGCCTGGCTCTGTGCCCACTCTGTGGGAGTTGGGGCCAGTCCCTCATCCTTGAGGCCTCCAGCCTGACCCTCCTAAAGAGGCCTGGAGTTCCCTGGCACCCTTGGTCCCAGGGTTGTTGCCTGTGCCTGTCCCACATCACCCAGAGCTGGGCAAAGGCTGCCAGGAGTGACCAGTGCCAGGTGGGGAAGAGCAGGTGAGCAGGTGGGGAGCTAGCAGGCTGGAGGCTGCCAGGCCTAAGGAGGGCAGACGGGGCAGATGGCCAGAGGTCGGGGCGGGAGCCAGCCTGGGCACAGGCGCGAGACACTTGCTTAGCTGCCCGTGGCCTGCTCAGGGCCTTGGACTGTTTGCTGAGGCCCCCTGTCCTGCACATCCCTGTCCACCTGGCCTCTCAGCCCAGCGCAGGTTCTCTACTGGTGAGTGACATGTCATGGGACTGATCCTGGGGGCATTGCTTTGAGGAAGAGTGGCATCTGAGCAGAGCTCCTGAGGGGGGTCAGCATGCTGTGGACAGCTAAGGTGGGCTCTGGTGGTGAGACCACCTGGCTGGTTGTCTGGGTCTCCTGCAGAGCCCGAGGCCAACCACGAGTGTGGCAGAGGCACACAGCACCCTGCGGAGCCAGGCTTGGCCCCAGGGCCCGGGAAGCGAGTGCCCGCGCTGTGTTGTATCTCTGGTCAGGGTGTGCTGTGGGCATTTGGACACGTGGTCTGTGTCACCCCAAGGTTGGAGCCCCAGATTGGCCACACCAGGCTCATATTAACTGGAGGGAAGGGTTCTGGAGAAGCAAGGTGAGGGTCTTGGAGGAGCCGGGGCACGGGAACAAGCCCGAGTCATGAGGTCCTCATGACAAGCCTCCGTTGGCCAAGGCTCCTTCTGGTACGTTCAAGGCCTGAGGCTTTGCAGATAAGTGGTCGGCACGAAGGTGGGTCTCATGGGGGCCAGGGCCCAGGGGTGCTATGAGCCCACAGCAAGAGGGTGCCGGGCCAGCTGTGCCCAAGAAGACTGGACAGGCTGGCCCTGAGTGTCATCTGGGTGTCCAGTCTGGGGCTACAGCAATGAGGGCAACTCCTGGGGAGCCGAGGGCTGGGGACACCTGGGACGCTGAGGGCACTCAGTGAGTTCCCAGGTGAGCTCATCCTAGAGCCGGGAGCCCCGCCATGCCATGCCCTGTCTATCCCAGGACCCCAGCCCCTGTGGAGTCACAGGTGTGAGTGGCCTGCTGTGCTGCCTCTGGCTGCCTGGTGGCCTTGGACACTTCCTTGGTTTCCCAGATTGCACATTCCCCTCCTTCCCAAGACCTCTGAGCAGCCTCTGTACCGGGTCGGGGGACACCCCTAGGAGCAGGGCAGGGAGGCTGCCCGGAGGAGGCGGTTCTTCCGCCGTGTGGGGAAGAGCAGCCAGGCGCTGGGAAACCTGGGCTCATGCTGCCACCAGCTGAGGGGAGTGGAGAGCCAGGTTGGAGTGGATGCAGCGGCCCCAGGGCTGGGGGTGAGAAGGCCCCTCCAGGACCAGAAGGGAGCCTCCGGGTAGGAGTCTCGCTCTGTGGCAGGCGGCAGGTGGTGGGTTCTGAAAGCTGCTAGGGGCAGGCTTGGGTGGGGACCAGCAAGGTGGCAGTTTCAGGCCTCTCCTGGGGGACGGGGGGGGGGGGGGCCGCCTTCTCCACCAGCTCCCCACTCACTTCCTCCTCCCAGGAGCCTGGCCTGGGGGCCGGGGAGGTCTCTCAGTTCCTCACCCTCGCTGGGGTACGGGGAGGCTCAAGGCACGGACAAGGGCTGCATGGGGCCCCGCATTCTCTAGGGACTGTGTGGCGTTTTCAGTCTGCACTGGGCACATGGTGGGGAGTGGGGGGCGGTCGGCCCTGCCCCTGAGGGGCACGCTGACCTCAGAATGGCCAAGGCACCAGCCCTGTCGAGCAGGGGACCATACTCCAGGTAGAGGGCCGCTGCAGCAAAGGCCCTGAGGTGGGGTGGAGCAGGGAGCTCTGAGCCAGGCAGGGTGGGACCCCCTGATGTGGAGGTGACTGAGGTGCAGCCAGAGCAGGGGGAGGAGGGAGGAGTGGAGCTTGCTGGGGGCCGGGGGCCATGGGAGGAGGTGGTGGCCGAGTCTGGGGGCAGTGGATTTGGGCCATTGGACTTCTAGTGGCCCCGGTGCTGCAGCCGCAGGGTCTGAGAGCTGTCTGTGGGGGGCCTTTGTGCCCGGCCCACCTGCACGTGAGGGCTGAATTGGGTCCTTGATGCAGTGGCAACAGAGGGTCTCTGGGGGCTTGCTGTGTGACTGTAATGATACCAGGGGACCCAGCACCCCTTCAGGGACGGCCAGCAGAGCAGGCCCTGGGGTGGTCAGCGGCAGGAGACCCTCGCTCACGCCTGTTCCCACACCTAGACCATGGAGAAGGCGCCCGTGCCGTCCGTGACGCTCATCGTGGGCTGTGGCGTGTCATCCCTCACCCTGCTCCTGCTGGTCATCATCTACGTGTCTGTGTGGAGGTGGGTGCCCAGGCTCGGTCGCCTCCCAGGTCCTGCAGCACCCCTCCCAGCCCGGCCCACGCCAGTCCTCTGCATGCCCCCTCGCTCCTGTTTTCCATTCCTGACTATTGCTTCCACATGTGTGGAATGTCCCTGGGGGGCCACCAAAGCAGGGCAGGTGGGCATGTGGGTCACTCCTTGCTTCAGCTGGGCCTGCGCCACAGAGGTCCCAGCTCCTCCTGACATGTCCTCTGATGGAGGCTGGCCCAGAGCCGGCACCACAGCCACACACGTGGACCACCTGCCCCATGCCCGCCCAGAGTCCCCTTGGTCACCCAGTACCCCTGTGTCCTGGCATGGGCCACGGCACCTGGGACCAGGGTCAGCCCTCAGGGCCTAGAGCCTCTCCCACCGCCCTGCCCTGTGCTCCTTCCCACAAGGCCACAGGGGCTCAGCACAGGACACTAGTCCTGGCCCAGGCCCTGTCTGTCCCCTGTGAGGGCTGTGGCTGGTAGGGTCTGCTGGAGCCCTGGCAGGTGTGGGCCAGCAGGGAGCCAGGGTGCATGGTAGGTTCAGGCTTGGGTCAGAGCATGGGGCTAGGTAGCCACAGGTGTGTGTCCTTACCTGGGCTGGCTGAGTGGCCAATCTCCCTACCGTCCTGCCATCTAAATCCAGGCCTTCCTTTTCCCCACCCATCAAGTAGTTTAGAGCAAGGAGGGTAAGTTCAAGGTCGCTGGCATGGCAGCCATCCAGTATGACCAGAGGATGTGCAGCCCCTGCGCCTGGCCCCTCCTGCTCTTCAGGCAGTGAGATGTCAGCCAATAATCGGAACTGATGGGCTGGCCACTGCCTGAGGCCAGGCAGTAAGAGGTCAGTGTGGGCCGTGGGGGAGGGCGACGGGCCCTCTCCTGGTGACTGGGTAGCCATGAGCAGCAGGCAGCCTCTGTTGTCCTGCCCCAAAGCAGAGCATCCTGTGCTCCTCCTCATGGCATCTGCAGGGGACCACGGCTGTCTGTGTCCCCACTAGCTCTTCCTCTGGGACCAGGGCTCCCAGAACAGTCATAGGTTGGGGCTCAGGGGCTCCGGGCTCTAGCTCTGACTCGCCAAGCTTTTGCTTCTGAGGTCATCCAAGCACCTCTCTCAGAGCACTGCTGGCCATCACAGCGCCCCTGTCAGCTGCAGGCAGGGACAGTTCCAATGGACCTGTGAGGAATCGGGGACCCCGATAGGGAATATGACATACCCAAGGTCATGTAGCACTTCAGAACTGAGTCAAGGCCCCCAGAGCTCAGCCATGCACCTTCCACTTTCCACCTGAGTGGGTCTCAGTACCAAGGCTGGTAGTGATGACGGTGGTGATAGTGGTGATGTAGTGATGGTGTTGGTATGATGGTGTGATGATAGTGATAATGGTGATATGATGGTGTAGGCAGTGATGTGGTACCCATGGTGATGATGGTACTGATGCTGGTGGTGATGATGGTGTTGGTGATGATGGTACTGATCATGACAGTGGTGGTACTGATTGTGATGGTGGTGGTGGTGGTAGTGGCAGTGATGGTCGTTGTGGTTCTAGTTCTGGTGATGGTAATGGTGGTGGGAGGTAGTGGCAGTGATGGTTGTTGCAGTGGTGGTTCTGGTGATGGTGTTGGTGGGGGTGATGTTTCTGAGGTATTGGTGGGGGTAGTGGTGGTGGTGATGGTGGCATTGACTGCAGGGAGGAGGCAGGTAGACTCCTGGTCTTGGGGTAAGCCGCATGACCTAGCCCTGGTGAGGATAATGCTGAACTCAGGCCCCATGTCCTCCCACAGGTACATCCGCTCAGAGCGGTCAGTCATCCTCATCAACTTCTGCCTGTCCATCATCTCTTCCAATGCCCTCATCCTCATTGGGCAGACGCAAACCCACAACAAGGTAGGTGGCCTTCTGCTGTCAGGCACACATCCCAGCATCTTCGGGTGGGTACGGGTGGCCACCCAGCAGGAGCTTACTCCAGCCAACCTCGAGTCTGGAAGCTCACAGCTCAAACCTCGTGGTCTGCCCTCCCCGAGCACCCCATCCTTGCTGCCCACCCTGTGGTCTCCATGCCTCCTCCCACTGAACATGGCAGACTCAGACCTGCAGGCAGGCCTCTTCTTCCTTGAGGGGTCACCCTACCTTGTGGGGGACAGAGAGAGGTACTGCAGTGAGACAGAGAAGGCCTGGTCTTGGGATGCTGCCATGTGTTGTGGCAGAAGCTGTGGTTGTGGCGGGCTTGTCTGTGACTTGCTGTGGTGCTTGGCGGTGACTTGCCTACCCTCTCTGGTCCTCAAGCTCACGGGGGGCTTCACCTGGGGCTTCTGAGTGAGCTCTGGCTGACGTCGGGTAGAGGCTGGGGAGAAGGGATTCTGTCCCTGGCAGTCACCCACCCCTCAGCCTTAGGTTTCAGCAGCCTGTCTTGGCAGGGACCAGGTCATCTCTCAGCTGCTTCCGCCTGGGGACTTGGCCTGGTCACAGCCGCAGACTTTGGGTGCTGGGCCTCTCCCTGCCCTGGCTGGGAGCCCGCTGGGGCACACGGTGCAGAGGCCCGGCGATGCCTGCCCAGCCCCTGTGCCTCCCTCCCAGGTCATGTGCACGCTGGTGGCGGCCTTCCTGCACTTCTTCTTCCTCTCCTCCTTCTGCTGGGTGCTCACGGAGGCCTGGCAGTCCTACATGGCAGTGACCGGCCGCCTGCGGAACCGGCTCATTCGCAAGCGCTTCCTCTGCCTGGGCTGGGGTGAGCATCCAAGGGCAGGCCTTGGCGGGCATGGGCGAGCGGGTGGGCTGCCCTTCCTGAGCCTCCTCCACCATCCATCCTGGCCCCCGCTGCTCCTTCCTGTCCTGAAGACCTTCACCCCAGACCTGACCTGTGGGTCCTCCTGGGCCTTGGTGGGCCATGGGGCTCCTCCCTCCGGGCCAGGCCCATTCACAGGTTGCCAGAGAGCACATGGCACACAAGGTTCAACCTGCCTTCCAGAGAGCAAGCGGCTCTTTAGCGTGAGCATGTTCTGAGCAGTACGCAGAACATACTTAGGCTGAAACATGGCTCCTGGCTTATCTGAGACCCAGGTGTACCTGGCGTCCTGTGTCCATTTGCTAACCTGGCAGTCCCGCCCCCAGTACTCTCTCCTTTAGCCACCTCCTGTCCACCCCTTACACACTGTCCTCTGGAGTGTGAGCTGTGTCCCTGCTGCACCCTGGCAAGGCTCAGGCGATGGCCAACTGACTCTTCTGTCCCCCTGCAGGGCTCCCTGCGCTGGTGGTGGCCATTTCCGTGGGATTCACCAAGGCCAAAGGGTACAGCACCATGAACTAGTGAGTCAGGGAGGTGGGGACATGGCTTTCCACCATCCAGAAAGGCGAGGGCTGCCAAGCCTGCTGCCCTATCTGGCAGGGTTCTGTCCCAGGGAGGCCCTAGGTAGAGGCTGAGCCTTTGGGCAGCTCCCTGGCTCCTGCCCAGCTGTGGGCAGTGGGTTGAGAGAAATGGGCTGGGGCCAGCAGAGCCTCAGACACACCTTCTTATTGGGCTGTTCCCCCCTGGCCTCAGCGTCCCCCTCCGCACAGGTGTTGAGCCCCAGGACAGCTCAGAGCATAGCAGGTGCTCCCCATGCACCCCTGAGCCAGGCAGGGCTGGGGTCCACTTCACAGATGAAGTCTCTGAGGCCCTTTCAAAGAGTCATCTTAGCCAGGGCCTGGGGGCCTTGAGTGCTGAGCTGGGACACTTGGGGCTTATCTTGAAGATACTATGGGTTTACCTGGTGGGGAGAGAGCACCTGGGCTCAGAGGGGTTTGGAGATGAGCTGAGACCAGCAGGGCTGCTGGAGGGACAGGTGGGGAGTGGGGCCTGAAGCACGACTGTGGGGCCAGACAGGCACGGCTCGCTGTGGAGCCAGGGGACATGTGGCAGCATGCTGGAGAGCCCACAGGCCTGTGGGGTCAGGCAGGATGCAACACACTCGAAGCCCAGTGGACTGAGTGCTGGGAGGGGAATGTGGCGCTGTCCCCAGGGATGAGAGGGGACAGATGGGAAAGCCACGGTGGTGCTCAGGGTGAAGTTGAGTGTGCTCAGTGGACAGTGCCAGGCAGAGGGGACGCCCTGTGGCATCCCAGTGTCCCCAGGTGGCTGAGGTTCTTGCAGGTGCCATGTGGTGTTGATGCCGTACGTGATGTGGGGCCAGGTGCATCACATCCAGAGCAGGAGGGGGACCTTGGTCTTGCTGGCCTGGGCCTTGCTGTGTGGTTCTGAGCAGACATGTCCCCGGCCCTGGGCCTACTCCCATCTGAAGCAGGGTGACAGTGGCCACTAGGGCTTCTGGGGATTCCCAAGCCACGTGTGAAGAACCCTTGATGCAGGAGGTGCTTATGAAGTGCACCTTGAGGGGCAGGTGGTGCTCACGGCCTCTCTCCCCGCAGCTGCTGGCTCTCCCTGGAGGGGGGACTGCTGTACGCCTTCGTGGGACCAGCTGCTGCTGTCGTGCTGGTACTGACCCCTGAGCCTTGACTTCCTCCTCGCCCTGGGCGGCCCTGACCCTGGGGTGGGCAGCTCCCACTGCCCACTGGTGCTGGGGGGCCCAGAGTGTTACTTGGTCTCTGTGGCACAGCTCGCCTGACCACGGGCCCCGGCTGCGCGCCTGTCAGGAGTCCGTGTAGGTTTGGTGAGTGAGGGGTAGGTGGGGGCGGATGGACAGACAGACGGCTGGAGCCACAGGGAGTGTGCAGGCCAGGCCACACGCTGTCCAAGCCTGTGCTCAGAGGCCGGGGCTTCTCCTGAGCAGGTGCTGGGGACCTTCCCTGCATGGTCCTCTGGTTTCCTGTGTTTTGTGAGAAATGTACAACCAGCACCTTGTGCTCAGGGCTGGCGTCCCCAGGTAGACGGACTGGGGGACTGGAGGACCTGCTAGGCTCACTGCCTCCGCTGACCCACCCAGCTCTGAGCCCGGCTCCTATGCCTGCCTCCAGGTGCTGACAGGATAGTGGAGCATCAAGATTCTAGGTCCAGCTTGGGGTGGGCACTTCTCTGTCTCTGACCCTCATCCCCCTTCCCCACCCAGTGGTGCCCAGCACATGCTGAGCATGTCAGACAAGTGGCCCCTGGGCACCTGGACAGCACACCCCACAGGGCATGGGTGGGGGCCTGGGCTGCACCAGCGACTGTGGGCAGCTTCCAGAGTGGTCCCAGACCCCCCTAACAGGCCTGGCCACCGGAATCCCTGTTCTTAATTCCTTGAAGGTGCCCAAGGGGGAGAGGCTGGCAAGCAGTGCCTCACAGTGGCCTTGGGCCAGCGGGACCAGGCACTGTTTAATGGCAGGGCTCCCTGCTGGTCCTGGGCACTGTGGGACTCCCAGCCCGGAGGCCTTCCCATGACAGGGCCCAGCACAGTTGCTGCAGGCAGGTGGCTGGTCCAGGGCCTGCCCAACTTCTCCCCTGGCCACATCAGCCGTGAGGTGCCCAGGGAGGATGTCCCTGCAACCAGGTGCTTCTCGCCATGTCTCCTGGGGACTTCCGGTTCATGGAGCCCGGTGGGCAGGCCCTGTGTGTGGGATCCTGAGCTCCCAAGGCCATGGGGACAGTGTTAGCCACCCTGGGCCTCTGGCGGGGGGGACCCTAGGCTCCTTCTGCAGAGTGGGAGCCCCGGGGAGCTTCCAAGCTCTCTTGCAATGGGGGGTGTGGAGTAAGGTGAGTTGGGACTTGTCCTACCCCAGCAGAGAAGGCCAGCGAGGCAGACCCCAGGATGTGGAGATGCCTTACATGGGCCCTCTGGGAATGGTGTCTTGGGGTACCCTGGGGAGCAGCATGGGAGATATACGTAAGCCCCAAAGGACCTCCCAGGATGCAGGTACCCAGAGGAGGTGATTAGCAAGGTGATAGCAGAGAAGTCAGAGAGAGGGGTCCCCGAGATAGGCTGGTGAGGGTGTCCAAGGTGAGTTCCCAGTTATTGGAGAGCTGGGAGGGGCAGGGGCACTGGCGGTGTGGGGCGCATGGAGGAGAGGTTCTGCATGGATGGCAGCTGGACTGGAGGCCCTGAGGCCCCTTGCCTGGCTGGCACTGGAGTCCATGTGGTGGAAGCACTGGAGGTGACCTCTGAGCTGAGGGCACTGTGGTGTCGCCGCCATTGGCCGGAGCACGTGGGTGGCCCAGGCCACACCTCTGCTCTCTGCCTGGCAGGTGAACATGGTGATTGGGATCCTGGTGTTCAACAAACTTGTGTCCAAAGACGGCATCACCGACAAGAAGCTGAAGGAGCGGGCAGGGTAGGCCTGGCCGCCGTGGCGCCTCGCCCACTTTGGGTTGCAAGTCCCAGAGCCCGCCCACCCTGAGCCCCACAGACGGAGGTGCCATCAGTCAACCTGGTGCTGCAGGGCTGGGCCCCAGAGCAGGGGGAGACTGAGGCATAGGAAGCAAAGACCTGCTTAGGCCACAGCTGCCCCGCCTCGCTCCATGCCTCAGTTTCCCATGTGATGGTGACAGGGTGGGGCCTTTGGGGTCCCCAGGAACAGCAGAACTGCTCACAGAGACCCCCCATGCTGGGCTCTGGGTGTGGGCGGGTACCCCAGGGCTGGAGGCCCAGATTCCCTGTCCCCCTCCCACAGGCTCGCTGTGTGGCCCTGAGGCAGGACCTTGCCTGTCTGGGCAGCTGCCTCTGTCCTTGTGGGCCTTCATCACGGGGAGGATGGGACGCCAGGGGCCATGCTCCTTCAGAGGGCTCATAGCATGGGTGCCCTGGTGGGGGGAGTGTGGCTGCTCAGCCCCCACCCGGGCAGGCTGGTGCAGCGGAGGCCGCCCGCCCATGAGCCCCCCTCCCTCCCCTCTGCCTGCCGCCCTGTCTGTCCTGCCACCGGCGTCTGCGTGGGGCCTCACCCTTGTCCCCTCCCCTCTGTGCCAGTCTTGCTTGGTGTCTCTCTTTCTCTCTGTCTCTGTCTCTCTCCTCATGGCTCCTCCTACTCGCCTCCGTGGACAAAAGCGGCAGAGTCTCCCCTGGGGTTCCCAGTGGGTTCTGGCCCCTGGTCTTGGCTGGTGGCCACTGAGCAGGCTGGGAGCTTCTGTCGCTGAGCTATGTGCCTGTGCCTGGGGCCTGGCTCTGGTCTGAGCAGGGAGGTCGGAGCAGGCTTCCACCAGGCCTTGCCCACCCCACCCTACGCGCTCCAGGGTGGCAGTCACACCAGAGAGGCCCCAGGCTGCTCAGCGGACCTAGTTCCGCCGCTCTGGCTGCAGTCAGAAGCAGCTGTGGTCCCGGAGCGCTGCCTGTGCCAGCCACTGGGTTGTGCGTAGACGAGCCACCAAAGCAGACTCCCGTTTTAGAGCCGGGTGCACCAAGGCTTCGGGAGGGTGGGTAGCTGGAGCTGGGATCAGAGCTGGCGTGGACCTCCTGGGCCGCTGCCTGGCCTCTCACACCAGAGCAGGGGAGACAGCCACCTGCTGGCCTTTGCACCCAGGACTGTGGGAGGCCACTGCCCAGGCCAGCTCCCAAACAGGAGGGCTCCCCGTCTACCCACCCACCGCGCCTGGTCCCAGCTCAACAAGCAGGCAGCCAGCATCACCTAGACAGGGAGGAGAGGAGGGCAGCAGTGGCCTCCCCCGGGGCATTTGCTAGTTTGTGCTGATGTGGGGAGAGATGCCCCTTCCCTCAGCTGATCACGGGCACCAGAACTGGTCGGAAGCCCTGCCCACACCCTCCCCTCGTCCCCGGCTGGGTCCCTGGGCGGTGCGAGCTGCCCCCTTGGTTTCCATGAGACGTGTTTGCTTTTGTTTCAGCCTTTGATTTCACTTGCAGTCAGCTGCCCCAGGCCCCCCTCGGGCCTGCCCTCAAGTGTGCCGAGTATGAAGTCCCCTCTGCGGCTGAGGCCTCCTGCGACGTCACCAGCAGCGCCATGTTAGTGCCTTGCTGCCAGGGGGCGGCCGCCCTGCCCTCCCCACTCACGTCTGTGTTTTCTGTGCCCACGTTCTTCATCCCACTGACCCCGGTTTCCTAGGTGGCCTCTGCCCTCACCTCTCCCCACCCCAGGCTTCGCTCTTCTGCGTCCCAGGGCACTGGGCTCCACTGGGAGCACGGCAGGCGAGAGGCAGTGACCAGGCCAGCGGTGGTGGGGTTGGGAGCACAGTCATCCCTCGAGGGCGAGGGCCGGGGCCAGGCGTGGGGCTGACTGCTGCTACTTCCTGGCCACACCCCACAAAGCTGCTGGCCAAAGCCTGGGCACGGGAGGGCTGGGGTCTCAGGCTGTGTGAAGGTGCATGGGTGTGAGAGTGTGAGTGTGAGTGTGACTGGAAGTGTGCATGTGCGGGTGAGCATGAACAGGCATGTCTGTAAATGTGACAGGGCGTGTCCATGGCGTGTGCAAGTGTGCACTGTGTAAGAGTGGGTGCATGTACGCCATGTGTGCTAGTCTGCATGTGTGAATTTGCAGGCCCACGAGGTGAGAGCGTGGGAAGGTGTGAACATGTGTGGGGGCTGTGTGTGTGTAGTTGCTGAGCATCTCAGCATGTGTGTGCATGTGACTGAACGTGTGTGATGTGTGCGGAGGTGTGTGCATGTGTGTGTGTGCAGAAGTGCGATGTAGCCACAGCCAAGGGAACGGGTGCCCAGGCTTAGGGTCAGTGGCTGATTGCAGACTGGCTGTCACGGGCTGTGAGCAGTGCCGGGCAGTGTGGGCTCAGGTGGGCAGGCTCAAGGGTTGAGCGTCCAGGCCTCCAGCTTCCTCAGGTCACAGTGATGGCCAAGCCCCTAGACCCTTACCCACCAGGCCCCTCTGCTTTCTGAGCTGTGCCCTGGAGCCCCACATTTAGGAGCTGTAAGAGAGAGGGCCGTGGACTGCAGCGCCCACACATGCAGAGCTGCAGCAAGGCTGCCTGCTGGACGCTGGGTGAGGCACAGGGCCAGCCAAGCAGTGTGGCCTGCCATCACTGGCTGAGACTGGGCGTCTGGCCCAGGAGGCCCAGCTGTGTGGGGTTAGCCGGCTTGCTGGGCGGAGGAGCCCATCCTAGGTGGGGACTGTGGAAGCTCTGCCGCAGCCTGAGGAAGCCTTGGAGAACCTCCAGGTCAGGTGGCAACCCCCAGGCTCTGCCCAGAGGCCCCCCACACCTCACGTCCTCGGATTCCCTGAGTGCGAGCGGCTCGGGGGCTTCCCACCTGTGTGCCGCCCTCTGTAGGGGTGTTGGTGAAGCTGCAGAGGCGGGGGAGTAACGTGTGGACCCTAAGCCCAGCCGTCCACCAGCCTGGGGAAGATGGACTGCATGTCAGGCTGGAGGCTGGTCCCTGTGGGCAGGCAGGGAAGGTGACTTGGGGGGCCAAGAGGTCTTAAGTGGGGAGGCTCTGCTCCCCTTGTCCAGAGCAGGTGAGGTGCGGCATCCAGGCTCTCCTGGCTCAAGAGCGTCTGCTTTGGAAGGGAGAAGAGAGGTTATCAGACACCATCATGGTAGGGAAACCGAGGCCCAGAGCCAGAGGGTCCTCCTGGGAGTGACAGTGAGCCATTTGTTGAATGCATGAGACTTGTGGAGGGCCTGCTGGTGTGGAGTGAGCAGGCAGCACCGCCTGGAGGGGAGGTGACCCATCATGGCAGGCTCCAGGCATGGGGCCCTGGAGTTTGGGCTGTGCCTGGCACAGAGAGACCCCTGAGGAGTGCGTGGGGAGAATCCGCAGCGGTGTGGATACGTGGGGATCTTGTGAGCCTAAGTGTGGGGGTCTCCTGTCTCTGGGGAGGAAGAGATAGGGGCTTCCTGGCCCCTCCTGGCCTGAACCAGAGGGTGGGTGACCAGGGAGCTGCCCCTGAGACCCCGGAGCTGCTGACTGGGGCAAGAGCAAGGGCGCCTCCTTGGACATCCCACTCAGTGTTGGTGGGGCAGGCAACTCCACCAGGACAGTGCCCTGGAGAGGAAGGAAGTCGGGAGACAGTGTGTCCAGCTCCGCAGGCCTCTGAGTTTGAGAGATGAGGATGGAAGTGTCCCCGTAGCCCACGTCCGTCCTCAGTGCTTGACTCCGAGTGGTGCTACATCCAGGACCCCCCCAATCCCGCTGATTTGGTGCTCCTTTACCTGACTGAACCCCAGGTTCTCTCAGCCTCTCCCCACCAGCCCTGCTACCCCTGACCCCAGCCCCAGCCCCACTCTCTGTCCAGTCCTCTTTCTGCCCCTCCTGCTGCTGCTCCTGGGGGACAGAAAGATGACCCCAGGGGAGAAGGGGCACACATGGCCCTGGTGCCCGAGCGCCAGCAGCTCGGAGCCTGGCCCCGGCAGGCAGCAGGCTTAGCAGCGGCCCCGGGAGGCACCACAGTGCCAGGTGCAGGGTCCGCACATTCACCAGCTCCTGTGTCCACAGCCCTGAGGCAGCATGGCACTCCCACGTGAGCAAGAGGGGTGCAGGGTAGTATGCCTGCAGCCACGGGCACCCCGTCCCTGGCTGGGTGCTGCCCCAAGGAGGGTGGGCTGAGGGGCAGGGCCGCCCAGGCAGGGTGCTGTGGGCTCGGGAGGGCAGGGTGCACAGCCGCAGCCTGAGAGGAGGAAAGGCCTGCCGTCTCTGTCCCCGTCTGTCTCGGTCTGTCCTCTGGCCCTCTGGGCCTGTCTGACTGTTCACCTGTGTGTTCCCTCAGTTTCTGTCCCTCCCCTTCTCTGAGTTCCTGCCTCCCTCCCTCCCCCTTGGGCCTCCTGCCCTGCGGTTCAGGCTTGGGTCTCCTCTCCCTGGCCCTAGCCCTGGCCCTGGCAGCTGGGCCTGGGGACTCCCTGCCTTGCCCACTCTCCTGACCCATGCCAGTGTGCCATCCCCTCCCCTGTGAGGAACCTGGGACTCTCCCAAAGAGCTTCAGTGCCTTGCCAGGCCCTGCACGCCCCTGGAGCCCTCCTCCTGAGTCCTCAGGCCCCCTCAGAGCCCTGGCCAGGGAGGCCGACTGGGCTCTGCTGCAGAGGGGCTGGAGGGAGGGAGGGCCAGTGAGTGGGGGAGGCGGGCGGGGCGGGGAGGCCGGCAGGAGGGGCAGCTGACGCCCTCCGTCCCCAGGGCCTCCCTGTGGAGCTCCTGCGTGGTGCTGCCGCTGCTGGCGCTGACCTGGATGTCGGCCGTGCTGGCCGTCACGGACCGCCGCTCCGCCCTCTTCCAGATCCTCTTCGCGGTCTTCGATTCGCTGGAGGGCTTTGTCATTGTCATGGTGCACTGCATCCTGCGGAGAGAGGTGGGTGGCCCCTGGACCAAGGTCCTTGCCCTGCCTGCCCTGCCTGCCCTGTAGGGGCAGAGCCCGGAGACACCACTTCTGTGGCCCCCACGCTCCTGTCGGCTGCGGGACCTGGTGGGGCAGGAGCCTTGTGGACGCCGCCCAGCCAGGGCTGCCAGGAATGGCTGCCTCGGACCAGGACAGCTTCTTCCTAGGACACCCTCGGCCTGGGGTGCAGGGGGATGGAAGCAGTGGGGCTCCCTCCTTGTGGAGCTGCTGAGCAGGAGAGCTGGTGCAGATGCTCTGGCATTGTCTGGACCAGCCTCGTCTCAGTGGCCAGTTGCCTGGGGGCAGTGGAGAGGGTGACATGTCCACACCCCTGAGAAGTGGGCATGTGGGAGGATGTGCATTGTGAGCCGAGGGCTGGACTCCCACTCGGCTCAGAACCAGGACGTGGCTGTGGGGCAGGAGGGGCCCTTCTCCCCAGAGCCTCCTAGGACTGCGCCAGGGACTCTTCAGAAGCACACAGATGAATGAGGGGACTGAACAGAGGCCACCGCAACAACAGCCCTGGAAGGAGGGGCTGCGGGACGAGGGGTCATGACTGAGCTGACGGGGGAGCCCAGGCTACAGCCCACAGTGGGGAGCTGGCAGCCACTGTCCCAGGCCACCTCAGTCTCCCTCCCTCCTAGACATCAGTGCACGTGGTCTCCCCCAGCTGGGCCTCGCTGCCCAGGAAGAGCGTACCAAAGGGCCCTAAAGATGGGGACCCAACTGAGGACGTGGGGACAGTGGACGCTGTGCCTCAGTCAGCTCAGCCCCCAAGCCCACTCCTCTGGAAAGATGTGACCCTAATTCCAAGAAAGAGGAGGGGGACCTGAAGTTCCAGACGCCATGGTACAGCTGCTGGCCCCTCTGGACACGCCTGCCCACAGCCCCAGTCTGCCGACAGCCGTCACGGCCCCTAACTGTAGGCAGCCCCTGATGTTCAGGGGAGCCGAGGGAGAGGCCGAGTCAGCCCGACAGGAAGAGGGCCTGGGTAACAGAGGCAGCCCGGAGGAGGAAGGAACTCCCCAGAGCCCCGCCCTA
Organism: Glaucomys volans; assembly: GCA_020662805.1. Lineage (NCBI taxonomy): Eukaryota > Metazoa > Chordata > Mammalia > Rodentia > Sciuridae > Glaucomys > Glaucomys volans. The sequence continues at coordinate 92,491 of JAJEJO010004298.1, read as the reverse complement.
CCATCCCAAAGGCCACTCAGCCTGCCACCTGACACCACCTGCACCCTGCCTGATCCCAGAGGTCTGCTTGTGTCCTTGGTTCTCAGTAGCTCGTGATCAGGCCATGGCTCCCACCTACCAACTGCCACTGGGGCCTGCACAGACTTGAAGCTGCCCGTCTGCTCCCTGCCCTGGCTGCTGGGCCTCAGCAGACTGAGACAGAAGCTCCCTGGAGGACGGAGCACCTTGGAGAACTGACTCCAGAGCAGCAGCCAGAGCATGGGGGATAAATCAGGGCACCTCCCACCTGTGTGGAAGGGGACAGAAAGAAGCCTCGCAGACACTTGGAAGGCCACTCCCAGGGACTGTCGGCCGCCGAAGCAGGCGGTGCTGGTCTGCAGCGGGTGGAGGGGCTGTCAGCAGAGGCAGAGCCCAGCCGAGGGCAAGTGTCCCTGCAGAGCCTGGCCCTGGCTGTCAGGCCTGTCTGGAGCCTCATCAGGAAATTCCAGTTGGCAGAGTGCAACTCTGCTGCCCCAGTGCCTGGACCTTGCTGGGCGGCCCTGTGTCCTCACACTAAGGGCCCCTGGACCTCTGATCTCCACCTCCTTTGGCAGCTGCTGGCCACGTGGGCGGGACAGGCAGAAGCTGCAGCCCCATCAGCATGGCGGAGGTCCTTCTGACAGAGGCTGATGTCCGCAGCAGCTCAGGTGGAGAAGGAGCAGGCTGGTCATCCTGCAGACACCTGCCTGCCTCAGTGGAGGGGCTTTGGTGGCCCAGGACAGGTCTGGAGATCAAGTGCCCCCTTCAGGCCACTGGAGGTCCTTGTCCTGACTCTGGCCAACAGGGCCTGCTGTGTCCAGCGAGGGGACTCCAGGTTTCTTCATTCTTATGCTGCTGAGGGCACGAGAGGGTCTCAGAGATGGAAGCAGAGGCCCGTGGCCTGCTGTGGATATGTCCTCTCCCCTTCTCTACCCAGCGCCTCACAGTCCTCTGGAAGGGAACCGCATACCACAGCCATCTCGCCTGGGGCCCTGGCTGCCCGCTGACCCTCCCTGCCCTCCCTCCCTAGGTCCAGGATGCTGTGAAGTGCCGCGTGGTGGACCGCCAGGAGGAGGGCAACGGGGACTCAGGGGGCTCCTTCCAGAACGGCCATGCCCAGCTCATGGTAGGACTGGGAGCCAGGGGACACAGGCACCCCCACTGGGGACCTCCAGGCCCTCCCTGTGCCCTGAGCTGCGCTGGGTCAGGCAGCCCAGTTTGTGAAACTCTGAAGCCCAGTGTGCATTTGCAGGAACTGAGGCTCCCCAAGGTGAACCCCCTGGTCCAGAGCTTCAGCTGGGAGGGTGGGGGCTGTGCATGATGCCCTGCCTGCGTGCCCTCCTGCCCTCCTGCCCTCCTGCCCTCCTGCCCTCCTCTGAACCTGCCCATTCCCAGCACTGCATACAGGCCCCTGCAAGGTCACCAGCTCAGGGCCTCCTGAGCACCAGGCCTCTGTGTGCAGCAGCGCACATCAGCCCCCCGTGGACACTGACACTGTCCACCCCCACCCTCAGCACCTGACTCCTGGTAGCCCAGTGCTCCAAGGCACAACCAGGACCCCCACCTCCTGTGTGCTGGTCCCCTGCCTCAGTGCTGACTCTCATACCTGGGGGCTAGGGAGGAAGATGGACCCCTCTGGCCCCTTGGCCTGGGCCTGGCAGCTCATGCCTAGGCCTTGTCTTGCCCAGGCTCCTGACTCACCACTGGCTGGCTTCCGGGCCTCTGGCACCACCCACACCCAGCCCAGGCAGGGTGAGGTCCACATCCCTGTGAAGCCTAAGCTGCTCCATCCAGGAAGGGGCAGGTGTTGGGGTCTCCAGCAGAGACGGGGCCCCTTCCCGGATGCTTCTCAGTGGGAAGACTTGTCTTCCTGCCAGCCTGTGGAAGGGGCTTCCAGGGAAGGAGCTTCCAGGTTGAGAGCAAGGGCTGGCTGGTCCCCGGAGCCCGTGGCCTCTGGATGGGCCTGGGATGGGTCTTGTTCCCCTCTCCTCAGCCGCTGCCCTCCTCACTGCAGTGGGCACCAGGCCACTGCTCAAAGGATGGCCGGTGCTGGCCCCGTCACCAACATCTGCATCCCTCCCTTGCTCTGCCTCTGGCCGCCCTGCCTTGGCCCCAGCACCACAGTCGGGGCCCCGGGGAGGAAGCTGCAGACCCAGAGGCAGCTTATGGGCTGGGGAATGGAGGCCGTGGCCCTCGGGGCTGGGGCAGTGCCCATGGTGGCTCAGGAGAATGCAGGTGGGCCTGCAGACACAAGCATGTAAACAGCAGGAGGTAACACATGCACACTGTCCTGCACACGGGTGACAGGCCTGCACTCACGCACCCTCGCGCTCTGCGCTGTTCAGAGGCACACATGTGCCCTTGCACGCAGATGTTCCCGCTCCGGTGCCCAGTGCACACGTGAGCAGGTCCTTGCGGGCGCGCTCAGGGCCTGGCCACCCTGCAGGGTGCTGTGGATGTGGACCAGGTGCTTGGTGACAGCGCGTGGTGCCTGGTGCCTCACGTGGAGCCCTTGGCTCCTGAGCGTGCACGCACATGGCCTCCCAGGGTCGCTGGCCCTGGGACCCTGCCCGCCTCCCTGCACAGCAGCCCGCGCCCGGCCGCCCTCACCCTGCCCACCATCTGTCTTGCAGACCGACTTTGAGAAGGACGTGGATCTGGCCTGTAGATCAGGTGAGCGTCTGACAGGTGAGACGGAGGTGGCCGGGACAGCCACCTCTTCCTTCTCTTTGCTCCAGCTCTGTGTGCTGTCTGTCCTCGCCCTGTGCTGCCGCCCACGTGCCGTCCCTCACATCCCGAGGAGGGCTGCGGGTCTGTGGAGGAAGCTCCGGAGCCCCCAGGGCAGGTGCCAGTGCTTGGGCCAGAGCCCTGCAGTCCCAGCTCTCCTGTGCCCTGCCTGACCCCTCCCCTCATGGCAGGCAGTGAGCCGGGCTCTGCATGAGACCCTGCCGCCCCTCCACCCGCTCCCGCCTAGGGCCCTCCCGCAAGCACCCTGTTCTGTGTTGCCTCCACTTCATTGGTCTACGCGGGGGGCAGAGGCAGGTTGAGCTCTCGGAGAAGGCCCTGCTCCTGGAGGTCTAGGCTAGTGCTGAGCTTCCTAGAAGCAAGTGTGAAAAGAGAGTCACCTGCCTGATGAAGGAAGCTCCTGCCCCCACCCCCAAGCGTCAGATCACCAGGGTCTGCTCCCTCCTCCAGTGGCACCCTGTGAACCAGGTCCCGGGGCAGTGGCAAGCAGTGTCTGTGGTTGTGGAGGGGCTGCCTGACCATGCTCCCTCTGGCTGGTCAGGTCTCTAAGGGCACCTTCTCTAGAGATAGCCATGGAACTGGGCAGTTCAGGTGAGGAATGTCAGCTGCGGCCGGGTGGACCCCAAGAGGGCTTCCTGGAGGGCGTGACGCTGGGCTGGACAGAGTCTCTCCCACCTCTCGTAGTCTCTAGCCGTACCATTCCTGGGAGTGACTCAGACCTTGGGTGTCTGGGACGTGGCCAGCCTGTATGGGTGTGGACTGGCCTGCCTGGGCCCCAGGAGTGCACCGTGCCTTCTGGGAGGCTTGCAGCCAGCAGGTGGGGCCAAACGGCCAGTGCCGGGCACAGGCAGGGAGGTCCACCACCCGTCCACAGTGCTGGACGCTGGCTTCACTGCATGGGGAGTCGTGCCTGGGCCTGTGGGTGTGGGACAGTGCTGGGTGGCCAGCCCTCACGAGGTGCTTCCCAAGGTGGGAAGATGCATGACCTTCCCTGAGGGTCAGGGCATGCAGGTGGTTGGGAAGATGGCTGGCCCACCACTGGGGTGCAGGCAGAGGGCTCCCTGTGGTCAGCTGGTGTGGAGCACTCCGAGGGCCTGGGGGTGCGGAGCAGGGGGGTGCTCCCCAGCAGGTCCGGCCGCCGAAGAGCTGGGACAGAGGGAGCAGCTGGTGTCCTCAGGCCGGTGTGGGTGAGGCCCCGGGGTTGGGTCTGGCTCTTCAGAGAATGGAACTGCTAGCAAGGTGTGGGGAGAGGCTGGCATGGGCGCTGGGCAGCGGGCAGCTGTGGGCTCTCCAATGGCCAGCAGAGGCTGGGTTGATCAGCAGGACTGGGACAGGAGACAGGGCCAGCTGAGCTCAGGTCAGAGGGCAGGCATCCTGGGGCAGCTGTCCAGGGACCAGATGGCCTTCAGAGGGGAGGGTGCCCATCAGTGAGCAGGCTGGAGTGTCCTGGGAGCCTGGGTCAGGCCCACCCGCTGGGCTGTGTTCGGGGCAGATCCCAGCACAGCCTTCCCACACCGAGGGCACTCCCCCAGAATAGCTCTCCCCCTGCACCATGGGGCGTGTCCTGCACTCCTGGGCAGGGGCCACCCTTGCTTGTCTTTCTGAGCGGCTAGGACAGGCCACTCATGGGTGACAGTGTCTGTTCTCTTGCCTCTTGCTGTCGGAGAGAGGCATCCCGTGTGTCAGCCTTGCTTGGAAAGGTAGGAGCCACAGCCGGCTCCACACCAGGCCTGGGTCAGGGGTGAGTGCCCAAGGTCAGCCAGCAGGCTGGGCCCTCCCTTGGGGCTGGCCTGACCCCCTCCATCTGTCTCTGCTCTCTCTCATGACCCCCACAGTGCTGAACAAGGACATCGCGGCCTGCCGCACGGCCACCATCACAGGCACGCTCAAGCGGCCATCACTGCCTGAGGAGGAGAAGCTGAAGCTGGCCCATGCCAAGGGGCCTCCGTCCACCTTCAACAGCCTGCCAGCCAACGTGTCCAAGCTGCACCTGCATGGCTCGCCCCGCTACCCTGGCGGGCCACTGCCCGACTTCCCCAACCACTCGCTGACCCTCAAGAAGGACAAAGCACCCAAGTCCTCCTTTGTCGGTGACGGGGACATCTTTAAGAAGCTGGACTCAGAGCTGAGCCGGGCCCAGGAGAAGGCTCTGGACACGAGCTACGTGATCCTGCCCACGGCCACAGCCACGCTGCGGCCCAAGCCGAAGGAGGAGCCCAAGTACAGCATCAACATCGACCAGATGCCTCAGACGCGCCTCATACACCTCAGCATGGCGCCCGACGCTGGCTTCCCCACCCGCAGCCCACCCACCCGCGAGCCCCCTGGCAGCGGGCCCCCAGAGGCACCCCCTGCCCAGCCCCCACCACCCCCACCCCCACCGCCTCCGCCACCCCAGCAGCCCCTGCCTCCACCGCCCACCCTGGAACCTGCGCCCTCCAGCCTGGGGGACACAGGGGAGCCTTCAGCCCACCCAGGACCCAGCTCAGGGGCTGGAACCAAGAATGAGAACGTCACCACCTTGTCTGTGAGCTCCCTGGAGGTGAGGGCACCCAGGGACCAGCTGAGGCAGGGCTGCAGCAAGGACTGGGGGGCCAGCGGGTTGGGCTGCACTCAGCATGGTGTCTGAAGGCGCCCAAGGTGGGCCGGGCAGCCGACCAGCCTCAGGGAGGCTCCCAGCCCTGTCAGCAGCCACGAGACGGGCCTGTGTGGACAGGGCTGGTTTTTGCCCGCCCCACTGGCCCAGGCAGGGCCTGCCCAGGAGCTGGCTGCACATCTGCTCTCAGGCCCACTCCCAGGGCAGCAGGTCAGGTGAGGGGCGCCCATACTGGACATGTCCCTCATCTTGTGTCCCCCTAGGCCCCAGCCTGTGCTGAGTCCAGCCTCCTCACCAATGGGCAGTGTGGCAGTGAGTTCTTGTAGACCAGCCTGGAGTCTGAGTTGACCCTGGCGTCTCTTGGAGACTCACTTAGCCAGTGGGACATGAGACCCGGGGCAGGGCCTCAGGAAGCCCCTGCCCTTTCCCGGAATATATTGCACCTTCTGGCTGCAGGCCCCTGGTGATACCCCCTGTGTCCTGAGTTCACTCTTGGGTGAGCCCAGTCATGTGGCCCTACTTTAGTTCTGCTGACCCTGGGCAGCCGGCCCTGGTCTGGCTGAGCTGGACACCATTACCCAGCCCTGGCTCTGGCCCCTGCCCATGCGTAGTGGGAGGAGCTGCCGTGAGATGGCAGGCAGGTCCCTTGGAGCTGGGAGAGGAGGGCTGAGCTTGCCCAGGGGACCTTGGCCTATCCTGGGGAGGAGGGCGCTCCTCACCAGATGGCTGCCAGCCTGTTGCTGCCAGCTTGCCCTTCAGCCCAGCGACCCCACTGCACCTCCCAAACCCCAGCTGAGCCTTGGTGTGTCCAGGGAAAGGGTAGCCGGCCGCAGAATCTGGGCCCTCTGGGTGCGCCTTCGTGGTCTTGCATGGACCCTGAAGGCAGGATGGGGCTGGTCTCCCTTGCTCCCCACAGGGAGAGCCCTGGACTCGGGGTCTGGGAAGTTTTAGGGAACCAGTAACAAATGAGCATAAACTTGTCCCCACAGCGGCGAAAATCGCGGTATGCAGAACTGGACTTTGAGGTGGGTGCTGCTGTCCCCGTCCCTGGACACTTGGGCAGGGCACACCCAGCCCCTGCACTAGGCGGCTCAGGCCACCAGGCCAGGCAGGGAGGCGGAGGCAGGGGCTGGGCGGTGGGGGCCTTGTCCCCAGGGCTGGTGGTGGGGTAGCATGGTGGTCCGGGCCCTCCTGCTCAGGGCCACTGCCTCCCCAACTGCAGAAGATCATGCACACGCGGAAGCGGCACCAGGACATGTTCCAGGACCTGAACCGGAAGCTGCAGCACGCCGCAGAAAAGGACAAGGAGGCGCTGGGCCCCGACAGCAAGGTCTGGAGGGCGGAGGGTGGCACGGGAGCCCTGGGGGGGCCTTCTCCCTGCTGTCCTGCACCCACTTCTGCCCATGCGGTCACTCGCTCCTTCACTCGTCCCACCTCTCCTGAGGACTGGCCTAGTGGGGCCCAGGCTGGACCCCGAGGGCAGGATGCAGGTGAGGCAGGCAGGGCGCCTGGCGCCTGGCTCGGGGTGTGGTCAGGGTGGGGCAGCCGGCACGGGGCCAGGCAGGTCCAGGCCGCCCTCCCTGTAAGCCCCAGACCCTGGCCCTGTTGCAGGGGCCGCACCCACCAGGTCAGGATGAGGTGTGTGTGGCGCTCCTCCCGGGGTCCCGGGGTCCCTCCCTGAAGCCCCTTCCCCTCTCCTGATTTGGGTCTGCTCCCTCTTCTCCTCTGCATCCTGCCGCTCACCCCGCCCCCTGCACCACTGGCCTCACAGCCAGAGAAGCAGCAGACGCCCAACAAGCGGCCTTGGGAGAGCCTCCGGAAGGCCCACGGCACGCCCACCTGGGTGAAGAAGGAGCTGGAGCCACTGCCGCCGTCGCCGCTGGAGCTGCGGAGCGTGGAGTGGGAGAAGGCAGGGGCCACCATCCCACTGGTGGGCCAGGACATCATTGACCTCCAGACCGAGGTCTGAGTGGGCGGGCGGCGGCCCCGCACTGGGCCAGGAGGAGGGATGCTGCTCTGCCCGCTCCAGCCGCCGGACGGGCACAGGCACGCTCACGCGCAGGCCAGGCCTGCACCCCGGCCTCAGGGCGCACGACGGCCAGGCAGAGGGCCCGCGGTGCTGGGGCCAGAGCCAGACACAGGACAGGAGGTGGCGCGGCCCAGCAGGCACAGGGCTCCAGAGGCCCAGAGGTGCCTCAGACTCTGCCCTCCTAGGGTGAGCCCCAGCGGGCGGGCGGTTGTGGACAACGGACAGGCCTGGTCAGGCCAGCGTCCCCAGGATGCCCACCTGAGACTCTGCTGCAGAGGACCAGCCCGTGTGGCCCGCTGGCCTGGCTCCATTTTTTAGACACCCCCACCCCTTGGGAAGCAGCCAGACCCCCACTCCCTCAAGGGCCCTGGGCCCCTCCCAGACCCAGGCAGAGAGCACAGGCCCGACCCGAGGCCCCCAGGGGCAGGACAAAGCCCACTTTGGGAGAAACAGGGTGGGGAATCTATTTTTTCTCTCCTTTTCTTTTCTTCAATAAAAAGAATTAAAAACCCAACCCACTTTGTGTAGTTTCCTGTCAGCAGCTTGCCCGGGCTGGGGAGGGCCTGGCCGCTGGCCTTGGTGTCCCCAGTCGGCCCTGGAGCTCCTGCCCCGCCTTGGGCTCCCAGGCGGTGGTGGGACCCTGGGAGCGCCCACCGCTGGTGCCCCTTGCCCCTTGGCTGCAGTCCTCTGTGGGCGGCCAGGCAGCCTGACCTCTGCCTGGTCCCTGACCGGTCCGGCTCCTTCAGGAAGCACAGTCAGCAGCAGCAATGGAAGAAGACAGACAGGGTTAGAAGAAATGCTGGAGGCCATGGGGGGTGCTCAGGGGCTCCAACGGCCACTCCTCCATGCCCCCCGCCGCAGGCTGCCTTTGTCCATCACTGGGCACTTGCTATCCCCAGACCATGTGACCCTGGGGGTGAACTGGGGAAGCCAATGTGAAGATGCAGAGCCATCCCAGACCCTGGGAGCCCCCATTCCCGCAGTCTGCCCATCCTCCCTGGCGGAGCCTCTTCCTGCCTCTCTCCAAGTCTCCAGCAGAGGGCAGCCTGAGTCCCTCAAGGAGCCTGACGGAGGAGCTGCAAGCCGGGCAGCCAGGAGGTGGGGCACTAGTTGCCCCTCCTCAACTGCTCCCAACCGTGCCAAGCCCCAGGGCTGTGAGAACCTGGGCCTCAGAAGGTGGAAGGAGCCCGGCCCCTCCTCAAGCCCCACAGACCTGACTGAGCTGGCCTCTGCAGGCCGCTGGCCCTGAGGTCTTCCCAGGGCATAGGACAGGCACTTTGGAGTCCCCAGCACCCACCCATATCATCCAAAACAAACCGGGCAAGCTGACAAGAAGAGGGGTGCAGCCTTGTGTGGGTCCCCTGAAGTCCTACTGTATCCCCTCTGCCCCACTGAGGATTGTTCCTGCGAGTCTCATGGTAGGTAAGCACTGAGTCCCTGAGAGCTTGCCCACAGGTGGGGACAGACTGGGCACGGTCCTCACTAGGGGTAGAGACCACAGTGAGCACGGTGACTGGGGACAACCACACACATGGCCACAGGTGCCACATGGGAGAGGCAGGCGGTGGGTGGCAACAGGGAGAGAGGGCAGCACATTGCAGTGGCCATCAGAGGCCACTCAGAGCCACTGGGCACAGCAGCTCAGGAAGCCTGGGCTGCAGGCCATCAACTCCAAAACAGAGCATCAGGTGAGATTTGGCACAGACCCAACTCGGGCACCCCAAGTCCACGGGCACCTGTGCCCGCACCCTGGCAGGACCTGCTGCAGGGAAGTGCCTGCGCCCCGTGTGGCCCCTCCCGGGCTGGAGAGTGGAGGTCACGCTTTCTAAACCCAGAGGCCTGTTCCAGACCCACGGGCCTGGGCTCTGATGAGCTGCTGGCTCCCCCTCCTCCCTCCTGCCGTTGAGGGAGGCTGAGATGCCCCTGGAGCAGGAGGACCAGGCCCTGAGCCCCGGACCCTCCTGGGGCAGGCAGCACAGAGCCCAGGCCAGGGCAGGAGGGCAGGTGCAGAGGCCGAGCACTGTTGGCAGCTTCCTGACCTCCGGTCTCCACTCACCCAGCACCACCTGCAGCAAGAGAAGCGGCAACAAAACCAAACAAAACCGCACGAGACCAACCCACGCTCTGCGAGCAGGGGCTCCAGCAGTGGGGCCACCAGGGTCGGGCTCAGTGGCACATGGCAAGATGCAGCCCGTGTCCAGAGCCTGGCTGCTGCCCCTGCAGGTACTCCTGCCCTCCCGCCGCGGCCCTTCCAGAAGTCGCTGGCTGTTCTCGTCTCTCTATGCAGGAAGCCAGCCAGGAAGGCCCCACGGGAGCCAGTGACACCCTTGGGCCGACTCTGGTGGCCCCAGTCTCCTTCGTGGTAAGTCCTGTGCTGGGCAGTGCTTTGGACTAGGGGCCTAAAGATGCTCAAAACTAGAATGGGGCCTCCCCTGGATGCCTGCAGCTCCCACTGGACTTCACCCAGCTGTTGAGTGTGGTGCACTCCTGAGAGTGGACAAGGTAGGGGCCATGATCCTATTTGTGGTGAACACACCAGACTCTGGTGGCCAATCCTGCTGCCAGTGTCCACAGGAGGCAGGGACTGCTCCAGAACCAGCTCTCCTGCTCCAGTCTGAGGACCCTGCCCTCTACTGGGTGCCTTACCCAAGGCAACAGTGCGTCTCCACCAGAATCCACTCCTTTCCTGTGGAGTCCAGAGCTGGTCAGGTCTCCAGAAAGATCTTCCTGGCCTTCCTTGCATTCCCTCAGTTGTCCTAGCCTCTCTGAACAAGTGCCGTCCTCGTCACCAACTTGTCACCAGTGAATCTGAGACTCCCTCCTCTGCCACCCTCTGCCAGCAACCATCAGCACCACCCTGCTCTAGGGAGAAGGGTGGGCTGAGGATGGTCGTGGTCCCCAGGATGGGCAAGAACATGATGGGAGCAGAGGTAGTGGTGACAGTTTTGTGGATAGAGCTGGAGATTTGGGTGGTGATGGTGGTGACGATGATGGCAATGGTCATGGTGATGATGGTGATGTTGCTGCTGACAATGGCGGTGTTGTTAATGGTGATAGTGATGCTTTTGGTGTGGTGATGGTGAGGATGGTAGTGATGCTGATGGGGTGGTGCTGCTGCTGCTGGTGATGCTGGTGGTGGCAGTGCTGGGGACGGCGATAGTGGTGGTGGTGGTGGTGGTTGTGGTGGTGGTGGTGGTGGTGGTGATGGTGGTGGTGATTATGGTGGTGGTGGTGGTGATTATGGTGGTGGTGGTGGTGGTGGTGATGGTGGTGGTGATTATGGTGGTGGTGGTGGTGATGGTGGTGGTGGTGGTCACAGTCATGGCCATGGTCATGGTTGTGGTGGAGAGAGATTTGGATGCTGGAGATGCCCACAACATCATCTCCACTTCTGGTAATGGTACTTACAGGATTAGAAACCAGGACCTCACAGCTCACTCTGTGGACTGGGGGTAGCCAGAGGATCAGTGAGTAGAAGGAAAGGCACATGAGGACAATGACTAGAGTCTCTGAGTCAGCGGGGCATGGAGCTGATGGGAGCAGCTGCCAGGTACTGTGCTTCTCACCAGCACCCACACTCCCAAGATCCAGAAGAAGCTCCTTCTCACCCAGTGCCACCTGCTCATCCCTTTCCTGTCACCAACACAAACGGTACTGGGAGTGGGGGTCTCAGGAGTCACCCCTCCCACTCCCAGAGGCCTCCCCTAGCAGGTCAGGGGCCTTTCTGGCCAGGCCCTCCCCAGCCTCTCCCACCCGCTTCTGGCCCTGCTCTAGCCAGAGTGCTGTCGGAAAGTCCTTCCTCTTCTCCTCTTTTCATCCTCACTGACCACCTCTTACTCTTGTGTGGGCTGCCAGGTGTGCTCAGGATGGCCACCCACTCTCCCCAGGGTCCTCCTGGTCTGGCTCCAGGTGAAGGCCAGACCCCAGCTGGGCCCACTGCCCATGCCACCGGGCCCTTCTTTCCACGGGGCTTGCCTCCACAGAGAAACCATTGTGTGCTTGCTGCTAGGGCGTATTCCAGAACCTTCCCAGCCCTGCCACGCCTACTCCTGGCTCCCTGTGAGCTCCCATGGGATGGGGAGTCTCCACATGACCCAGAGGAGGAGGGCAGGGGCAGGGTGACCGGCAGCCCTCATCTCGGATGCAGGCCCACAGTCCTGGCTCTCCCTCCCGCAAGAACCCTATAAACGTCTTGGCTCAGAGATATTGTCCTCCTGGAAAGAGTGCCAGGGGCCACCCAACCTTGACCTCAGAGTGCCCTGCCCACGGGGCATCCAGCGCTTCCTACTGGGTCTGCTCAGACAGTCCCACAGAGGGACCCAATGGAAGGAAGACCCCAGGGTGGAAGGGTGCCCAGTGCGGGGAGGTCCAGCCAGGCATGGCCTTGTGCTCCCCTGCTGGCCACAAGCCAGAGACCAGGTCAGCTCCTCCCTGTGTCAGACCTACCCCTCTGGGCCTCAGTTTCCCCATCCATGCTGTGGGAACAGGCGACCTTCCTGGCCCATGGTCTGTGACTTGGCACTTCTTAAAGCCTCAGGAAGCTGCGGGCTCCCCTTTGTCAGACCCTAAAAATAACTAGGAGGGAGGAGCTCTCTGAATAGCTGGTGAATGTGCCAGTCACCTGCACCCCGCACAGCGGAAACTCCTCCAAATAAGGCCTTGGCAGAGCCGGAAGCCGGCACCCAAGCCTGTCACTATTCACGTCAGCCACGGGTTCCAGAACCTTCCCTCCTGGCACCCAAGCCTCTCCCCCAGAGGCCAGTGGCAGGTCAGGGGGCCTGGGAAGCCTGGCTCATCCCAGATGTCCAGAGCCCACCAGGCCATGGCAACTCTTTGAACTTCAGGTCCTGGCATTTGTAATCATGGAATCTTAGAATCCACTAGTCCAGAGACTTGAATTTAGATGTATGAACATTAGAACAATTAATCACACCCCTTCCCCCAAAGCTCAGAGGTCACTGGCTCCACATGTAGGACTGGAGACCACCCCCAGGCGGACAGGGTGGGCTTCTCTCCCTGGCACCCCAGGAGGAGCCTCACAGGGGAAGTGGAGACCCCATGGGGGGCAGAGCCCAGCTGTCCCTGGAAGGCGGAGGAGGTGTCACTGGGTTCAATATGGCTCTCTGGGAACACCATATGGACCCTCCCAGGAGGAGGGGGGACGGAGGCAGGAGGAAGCGCCCCGTCTGCCGTCTCCTGTGCTCCCGTCTGGAGTTCCCAGGGGAGGGCTCAAAGTCAGGGCTCCAGGCTGGCTCAGGAGCTGGGGACCTCAGCAGCTGGCCTCTCACTGGGCTTGCAGTGGGCACCAGGCTGGGGTGCCCTCGAGTCTGCCTGAACTTTGCCTCTCCTCTTCCTGATGCCTCCCAGCCCCTTTCGAGGCTCAGGGACCACAACCCTCGGACGACTGCACCCCAGTCCCCCAGAAGGCAATCCTTAACCTCCCCAATGGACAAGAGTGGGCCTGGGGGCCAGGACAGGGGTGGGATGAACAGGTTTAGGGTGAGTGGGTGGGCTTTGCTGCACCTGGAGAGCTGGTGGGTGGAGAGGACAGCAGGGGCACCCTGCAGGGGGCCAGGCTGAGCCTGGAGGTGGAGGTGGGTGGCGCCCCAAGGGCTGGCCCTGCAGGTGCTGATGGCGGCGGCAGCCACCGGGCCAAGCGTGGAGGACCTCAGGACAGCGCCTGTCCTTGGGGTTCTGGCCTCAGCAGAGCCCACCGCCTACGGGGCAGAGGGACAGCTCAGCTCTCGGGCCTCACCATGGGGGAGAGTCCAGGAACCGGAGGGCTTTGGCCCACTCAGGTCACTGACAGGCCGTTAGGAGAGCTGTGGCCAAGGTCACACAGCAGGAGCCTGGACCTCTGGTTGACCAACCCTAGAGACACTCTGGTCTCTGCCCCAACCCGACCTCCCAGGAGTCTGCCCGCAGCTGCCCAAAGCATCCTGTCCGCACCTCATCAGCACCCCGTCTGTCCTGACAGGTACACTGGCTTCCCTGGAGGCCCTCTTGGGCATCTGACAGCAGGGTGGGCTAAGGAGGACGCCGCCTGCTCCAGGTGCGTGCAGGAACACACAGGGAAGGGCAGCGTTGGAAGAGGGGTGGCAGGAGGGGGCAGGTGGCAGGCATGGAGAATGGGGGCAGTGGCCAGGCCTCAGGGCCAGCTGCTCCACCCCGTGGGGCCCGTGGGCCTCAGCAGCTCTTGGTCTCCAGGCAGAACCCCATGCAGGGGCCAGCTGTGGTGAGGGGGCGGGGCACGTGGGCTCCTGGCAGAGGCTCCCCAGAAAGGGGCCTCCGTGAGGAGCAGGGCAAGCTGAGGAGGGACGGAGGGGTTGCAACCACCTCCAGCCCCCCTGTGGGGCGGGCACCACCATCGCCCCCTTGCAGAGGCACGGAGGTAGGTGACTTGCATGCAGTCGCAGAGCCAAGCCACAGCTGGGTTGGAAGCAGGCGCTGGCTGCAGCAGCCGCACCATCAGCCACGTCTGTGCACCTGGGCCCGCAGAGTCACCACGACGGAGCAGCATCAGGAGAAAAAGCAGATCCATCCCCAAAGCAAGAGCCCAGACCCCGTCCTGACACAGGAACATCCAGGGCTGAAGCCCAGGGTGTGTCTGGGCCCACGTGGGCACAAGGGAGCCAGGCAGGGCCCTGCAGCCACTCCCCCAGGGTCACAGGTTCCCGGGCACAGAGCAGAGGCCTGCTGCCTGCCTCCGGAGCTGGCCCACCATCCTCCCACCTGAACTCTGGGTGTGCTGGTGCGGCGGGTACGGTGCCCGCGGCTTCTCTCCCGGGGCACCCGGATCCTAACGAGCTCAGCCAGGTTTCCGGGTGTGCGGGCTGGCCCTGCTCGCCACGTCTCTCACGACTTTTTGACTTCTAAACTGCCGGCATTGCTGTGGCTGGTCCTCTTGGTCCCCGAATCTGAACTCCACTCTCCTCGTCCCACCCCGCCCCCGCCTGTCCTCGGCAGCGTGTGAGGAACTCAGGCTGCTCCTGCTCCCACCACGCTGTCCCCTGGGCATCCTCTGCGGCACCGTCTTAGTTCCTTGGGTTTATCATGAAGTTTATGACTGATTTCTCAAGCCCAGTTCTTAACACACTATTTTTAAACTTTCTTATCGTCTAATACAGGTATTTAGGCTACAAAATCTCCCTCAAAGTGTTATTTTAGCGCCACCTGCAAGTTTCCATGCGTATTACTTTAATTATCGTCCAGGTACGCTGAATGCCTACATTTCCCTTTAGATGTTTTAAAAGTTCCAAACCAGGGAGTATAAAAAATCTTTTGTGACTTCTAATTTACTTCTAGTACTTTCATAGGATGTCATCTACATGGAGTTTCTTTGTGGCCCAGAATGCCACAGCTTCTGCGAGTATTTCCTGCGTCCATCCGGGGCGGAGAGCAGCCGTACAGGCCCTGAGTCACCCCGAGACGTACCCAGGAGCAGATCCAGGGTGCGCCCAGCCGGGCGTCTCCATCTGAGGGCGAGTGCCAAGGCAGACAGACCGATAACGTGTCTGGGCAAACAGTCGCCTCCAGACACTGGACACGCAGACTTCATGGAAAAGAATGGCCCCCGCTGCACAGCAGGGTCACAGGGCACAGGCTGACAAACATCAGCGCTGATAAAAATGAGCACACGTGAACTGACACTTCATTCAGGAGCCCGTGATGCCTGGGTGTGGCAAACCCATGTAGAAAGCTGGGCCCTCCACGGTGCAACCCCTCACCTGAGACCCACAAAAGGAAGGGAGGGCCCTTAGATGGAGGGGCACACACTGACCCCTGGTACGGGCCGCAGGCTGTCGACTCTGTCCCCAGGCCTCCAACATGTGGAGCCCGTGAGCTCCATGCAGGCTCCCTGCCTTGCGGCCATTCCCAGCCCCCCTTAGCCATCCTGCAGCCTGTTCAGCATGTGCCAAGTATGCTGTGTGACGAGTGTTGAGCATCAGTGATTGAGGTGGAATGGAAAGGAAGAAACTCGATTCCTGCAACACCACCCAGGGACTGAGAGACTCGGTGAATTCAAGCCAATGGAATGGACATAACACGAATTCATTGGGTTCAAAAATTCTGGCACTGTGGAAAGACCGTCACGT
Organism: Glaucomys volans; assembly: GCA_020662805.1. Taxonomy (NCBI): domain Eukaryota; kingdom Metazoa; phylum Chordata; class Mammalia; order Rodentia; family Sciuridae; genus Glaucomys; species Glaucomys volans. Next base: position 77,007 of record JAJEJO010004298.1, on the reverse strand, counting down.
GTGGCAGAGCTCGCTCACGACAGCAGGGCATTGCCATCCGTGTGTTCATTAAGCCGGGACAGTCCATTCGCATTGCTCAGATCTTCTGTGCCGTGATGTTGTGACACTGGTCCTGGCTGTGGGCGCAGCTCAGGCACAGCACTTGGCCTAGGCAAAGAGCCAGGTTAGACACCCCCCAAAAAAAGAGAAAAGAAGAGAGACATCCACAGCTCCCCATGTGCGTCCTGTGTGTGGCAGGCGACTGCCGGATGGGCCTGGACAGTCTCAGATGAGCTGGTGGCTGGAAAGACCAAGGTGGGATTCGAGTATGGGGTCATGCAGCCCCACCCAGCCTCCAGGGGGAGAGAGGCTGGAGGTGGAGTTACTCACCAGCAGCCAATGCTGGGACGTATTGTGCCCACATAATAAAGCCCCCCTGAAACCCCCAAAGAGCTCCCCTCTCCTTCCCTCCCCCTCCCCCCTCCTCCTGTGACCCTCTCTTCTCAAAAGACTGAGCTAAACACACTCAGTTTGTGGCACCTGTCACCCCTGGCCTGTGTGAAACCCCAGGATCTTATCTTTTTATTACCTCGTATTCCCAGGACACTCCCCTAACCCATAAGCAATGACTAATTTCGTGGCTCTGTTGTTTTTATTTGTGAGCTCTTTTCCGTTTTCGATAATTTCAGGCATACAGAGTCCCAGAAAGTGTGGGGAAGGCTTGTGTTGAGCTTGCCCGCAGCTCGCGTCTTACATAACCAGGGTGCAATGATCAAGGCATATTCTTATTTAAATTACATTGTTCTATATCTCAATCTGTCTTTTAAATTTTTCCACTAAGCACAGTTTTGAAAAGAGCCATCTGTTTGCTGTGTGTTTCCGATCTGCTGCTTTTCCTCTTCTTTCCTCGACACAGCTCACTTTAATAAGAAACAGGGCCATCGTGGGCCACAGGTCACACGGAGCTGTGCGACACAATGCTCAGTGCATAATGACTAACGCTGGTGTGAACGTCACACTTTTGTTCAGCTTGATTAAGGCACAATCTACACCAGAAGAGTCACCTGTTTAGGTGCTCGGTGACCTGTGAGTGCCCCCCCTGTGGCTGGCCCCCACACTGCCAGGTGGGCTTGGGAACCTGGGCTTGAGCCAAACCTCTCCCAACTTCCACCCTGGCAGCGGTGACTCTTCTTCACCTGGATACCCAGCCCTTTCCTGAAGGTCACTGGCATGGTCAGCTGTGTGCAGCCCTGGAGGCTGGCTCCCTTGGGTTGCTGACCTCTATCCTCTGCCTCCTTCTGCTGCCTAGCAGTACCCACCACGGTGGCCATTGTCACCTACTCGCCACCATGGGATGTGGGAACTGCTCCAGACCCTGGCAGTCATGAAGAAGTTGGCCGGAGCAGATGCGAGGTCCCTGCCAGTGGGGAGCCTGCTGGGCGGGTGGGGGGCAGATGGCCCAGCTCTCTCTGGCATGTGCAGCCTGGGTTCATCCCCAGCACTGCAGGAAGAAAAGGGGAAGGAGCCACCTGAGTCCCGGGGCTGCTGTTCTGCCCCCGTGTGGGCAGCAGCGTGAGGACCTGGCCACCCTGCACCCTCGCCAGCTCTGGGTGCCTCGTTCTCTCAGGAGTGTGGTTTGGGGACAGTCCTTTCACACTTTCCCTGTTAGGGTGGAGCCTGGTACAGGCCTGCTGAAGGCTCCTGGCCTGACCCCAGTCACTAGGGCTTTCAGTCTCGTTTCCAGAGCTGTGGTTTTCCCTTTTCCAGTCGGACCCACCTGGACGGAGCTTGCACGGGGCAGGGGCTACATCCACGTGTTCCTCATCTGAGGCCCATCCCTCAGCGACACGCCGAGGGCGTTCCCCTGGATGCAGGGACTCCACGGGCCTGTCTCACATCTAGGACACCTGCTGCCTGCTCTCTGGCTCCCTGGGTTTCGGAGAAGTCTGCTGCGTCTCCAGGCATGGCTCCCCTTCGCGCTGACCTTTATCTGGTGGCACCAAGACTTTTCTGCCTTAGGTTTTCAGCGGCCTGATTGTGCCATGTTTGGGCACCAATTTCTTGAGCTTGTCCTTGTTCACTCTGAATCTGTCCGTCTGCCTCTGCCCACGCGGGCAGGTTCTCAGCCCCTTCCCGAGCCGTGCTTCCTCCTCTCCCTGGGAGCCCGGCAGCACCCCGGCCTGAGCGCAATAGGTTCCCCAGCACCGTAGGGTCTGCACGGCCCTGCTGACCTTGCTTTCTCTCACTCTTCAGTGGGTCCATCGCAGGTTCCCTTGATGGTCAAGGTGCCACTGAGACCGTCCAGTGCCTTTTTATTCCAGCCAGTGCATTCTTCAGTTTTAAAATTTCTTTTCGGTTCTTTTAAATTTTGTTTACTTTGACTTTTTAAAATTCTGATTTTACTGCTTCTCTCTCACACCGCGTTCCACCCGTGCCCACGTTTCCCGCTGATTAACATCTTGCTTCGCTCTGGAGTCTCCGTTGCAATCAATGCACCAATGCCAACACCACCAGCAGCTCAGGTCCACGCTCAGCTCGAGGCTCACTCTGGCGTCACCCACCATGGGCTTTGGCACGGCAGGATGCCTGTGCCCACCCGCACAGTGCCCCGCAGGACATCCCCAGCCCGCCTGCCGCAGGTGCCTCCTGCTCAGCCCCCTCCCCAGACTCAGCCTTTCAGCCTGACTTCTGCACCCAGCCCAGTGCGCGACGTGACACAGCTTCACAGCTGCTTTCCTGCTGGCTGCAAATAAGGGTCCACGGTCTGGACGGTCCACCAGTTATTCATCCATTCACCAGCTGAAGACATTTGGGGCGATTCCAGCGTGGGGCCATTTCGGCTAGAGGGGCTGTGACCCTCTGCACAGGTCCGTGTGGACGTGGGTTTTCTCCTCTTGGTTAGATGCCTCGGGCTGAGATTGCTGGAGGGGTGAGACCAGGCAGGTCTGTTAGGACCACTGAGCTGCTCCCCCGAGCGCTGCACATTCCCCTTTCCCACCCGCAGTGGACCGGAGTTCCCGCTGCTCCGCATCCTCCCCACACTTCATGCCGTCGGGGGCTTTGTTCCCAGCCATCGTGATCCGTCTGGAGTTCTGGAATCATGTTGCTGCTTTGATTTCCAGTTCCCTGATGGCATGATATGTGGTCTGTTTTCACATGCTGATCTGCCACCTGGGTGTCTTCTTTGGTGTCTGTTCATATCTTCTGCCCATGTTTTAATCAAGTTTTTGTTTTCTTGTTGAGTTTTAAGAGTTCTTTGTATATTTTGGATCACAGTCAGCAGATAGGTGCTCAGCAAGTACTGTCTCCTGCCTGGTCAGTGGCCTGTCTCCTCATTCTCTAAACAATGTCTTTCATAGGGCAGTTTTTAATTTTTAAAGAGGTCTAGGGGCTGGGCTGTAGCTCAGTGGTGGAGCACTTGCCTCACATGTGTGTGGTACTGGGTTGGATCCTCAGGGACCACATAAAAATAAACAAATAATGATATTGTGTCCATCTACAATTTAAAAAAACTAACGTTCAATGTTTTTCCTTCTTTTGCTTTGATGTTGTTTCTAAAACTTCCTGCCGAGTCCAGATTTCTTTCCTTCCATCTTCTTGGAGTTTGTGGATTCTCACGTTCCATTCAGGGTCAAGGTTCGCTCGGAGCTGATTCTGCAGATGGCCCAAGGCCGTCTTTGCCTGGGGCCTCACTCTGGCCCGTTGCTGAACATCGCTGACTGCAGTCAGGTCGGGCTCTTCCGCTGCGATTCTGGTGAGGTCTTCGTACTCTGGCTCTGTCTTGCTATTCGATTGTTCATGTCTTCTAGTTCCCTGTGAGATCTCCCGGTTTCCAGATCGCTCCGTCAATCCTGGGGCGTGGCTACCATAGTTGCTTAAAGTCTCTGACGACATCACTGTGTCACCTCTTGGTTTGAAGGTCTTTGTCCTTGTGCTTGCTGAGATTCTTCCAGGCTTTTCTGACCTCAAGTGACTTGGATCGCATCTGAGACGCAGAGCAGCGTGCTGTGAGGCTCTGGGTCTAGCTGAATCCTTAGAAGAGTGGTAATTCGTATTTGTTTTTTGCGGACGGTCAGCTGGTTCAGGTCCCCACTGCCAGCCCACCTTCTCTGAGCTGGGGTCCTATCTGGTTGTTTTAGAAGCGTTCCTGGTGCCATAGGGTTGTGCACCCCTGGGCACAGGTCTGAGCGCTGGGTGGTCCTCTGTGACAACAAGCTCTCGGAGAGCTCAGGCTGTGTGGTTGTGGTCAGGCCCAGGGGGCAAGCCACGGCACACAGGCTTTGTGTGGTTGCTTTCCCAACTGCTCTGGGTGTCTCCCAGGGCTTTCTGGCTCTTAGGGGATCCCCATCTTGACCTTCCAATTAGAAACTGGGGTTTCGTCTTCTGGTTCTGCTGTGCACCTAGGTCAGGTGCCGAAATAGCAGAGGAGACAGAAGGACAAGGGACATCCCTCCCTCCCTGCCTGGCTCCCAGCCTCAGTGACTGCACTCCAGATTCCTGGGAGGGAAAACACAGGAGAGTCTGTGGGATCCCCTCCCTTTCCCGGACACACCGGAGCCCGCTTCCAGCTCTCAGGACCAGAGAAGAGGGCTTGTCCAGAAGCTCGTCCTGCCTGTGTCTGACTGCAGTCTGGGTGTGACGCTGTCTTTAAGTCTAGGTGGGAAGTACCAGGGGAAGTGAGACTCGCCTCGGGACAGGCTTGCCTCCCAGTGCCCTGCTGGTGTGGCCTTCAGGCCCCCAGCTGCTGCAGGCACACACCAGGAAGCCCCCGTCGTCAGTGGAGAAGCTGGTGACCCTTACCCAGGTCGGAACAGGGCCTGCACCCTGCTCCACTCTGCGGCCTGGCTCCCGGGGCACAGCTCCTGGCTGTCCGCCCTCTCTCGGGCTCAGCCCTCAGGCAGCGCCACAGGTGTGTTCTCCCATGGGCCCCCGGGACCAGCATGAGGATTGCTTTCTTTGCAGACTCAGGTGGGATTTCTGGCTCATCTGAGACCTGTGACCTCAAGTGCCCACAACGTCAGAGAGCTCTCCACGCTTCCACCATGGTCATCTCTCACAGGACGCACCGGGGCTCCCACGTCCACAGGCTCTACCAACACTGGCCACCCACCAGCTCTCTGACTCTTGCTGGTCAAGAGGCGTAGGCGACACAGTCTGTTAATGTGCATTTGCTAGTCATGAGGGTCGATGCTCCTCTCCGCAGGCCTGTTGGCCTCAGGGTCTCCTCTGTGAGCTCCCTTCTCCTCTTGCCCGTGCTTCTGCGGCACTGCTTGTTTGCAGAGGTTGTCTGAGCGTTCTGGACCTTCATCCCTCTCGCCCAGCTCTCCCCTTACCCACCCTGTCCAGTCGTGTGGACCTGTTCCCCTCCGCCTCAGTGGTTCTCGTCCTAACTATGATGTAAGCAAAGACACCATGCTCATGACTCGTGCTGCCCACTCCTGGCCACCTGTGGGAGCTTTCTGCAGCATTAGGCCTGGTGCCAGCTCCAGCATGGCACTGGATGGGGCCCAGCTCGGTTTTCTGCAGGTAGAGAGCTCGTGGTTTGTTCAGCCATCTTTACCGAGGCCCGGGTTCCTCTGTGTGAGAACGGATTTGCCCCTGAGCTCCCGGTGGCTCTGTTGGTCTGTTTTAAGCCCAAACAGCAGTTTGCTTTGGTTACTTTGTGTGTGTGTGCGGGGCTGGGGACGGAACCCAGGGCCTTGTGCTTGCAGGCAGGCGCTCTGCCCACTGAGCTACGTCCCCAGACCTTGTTACTGCTTTCTGTTTGCTACCATGGCTTTTCAGTGTGTCTCAGATTCCGGTGTGACCCTGTCAGTCACAGACTGGTGCATTTCCAGGCCGTGGTCTTCGGCGCTGATGCTGGTGTGGCCACAGCGCGTCCCCGTAGCTCTTGTACAGCCCTCCCCGGTGCCCGCACGGCAGGTCGGTCTGTTGGGTGCGTCTGAAAGTGTGTCTATTTCTGCTTGCAGGTATCTGGGCCCGGTTCGCAGGCCCAGGTGGCAGCAGTAACGCGCCACACCCCCTCCTGCTGCCTGGTCCCTGTTGAAAAGCCGAGTGTGTTCGGTCCCGCGTGGCGGGCATGGCCTCTCCTCTCTGGCTGTTTTCAGGACTTTTTCGTGTCCTGCACTGGATGCCCACCTGCGGGTTCCTGTTTACCTTGCTAGATGTGAGTTCACTACTAACAACTGTGGATGCAAGTCTTGCACCAGTTTTGGAGAATTTCTAGCAATTTCACACCTGGCTTTCGCTCCTCTCCTCAGCTGTGACTAACACACTACCTAATTCAGTCATGGAGACTCCTTGTCATTTCCCTTATCTCAGAGTCTAATTCCTTCCGTGTCCGCTCGGGCACTGGGATACGCCTGCACCCTTGCTCCTTTCCCGGTTCCATCTTTTGCTTTTTTAATGTCTCCAAAGAGCATTTTGATAACGGAAGCTCCTGGAACCATGGAGACGTCCCTGCTGACTCCCAGGTAGGGCTTCTGTCCTCATGTCTGGGAGCCAGGGGGGTCACCTCCATCTGTCCCACGCAGGGGGCTCCTGTGGAAGTGCAGCCACTTCTGCTGGGGTGGTGGGTGCTGCTGCCACAGGCCCTTCAGGGCCCATCCCGCTCCGCGCGAGGGCCAAGGCCTATGTTCCAACCCCAACTTCAGCCGCAATCCAGGACGACCTGCGCTCTCCTGCCACCTTTCCTTGCCACACTGGTGTCAGTTCACCACTTGGGGCTCTTTGATTTCGTTTGTCTACAAGCCTTCAGGATTTTCTAGCAATCACTGAGAAGTCCATTTATTGGCAAGCGTGGTAGCACATGCCCATAATGCCTGACTCAGGAGTCTGCTCAGGGATTATTAGATTCAGGGACAGCCTGGGCAACCGAGCCAGACTTTGTGTCAAAACAGAAAACAGGGCTGAGGGGAGGGGCTCAGCAGTCCAGTGCCCTGGGCCAATCTCCAGTGTCACGGGGTTGGGGGACATTTGCTGGTCGCCCCAGGACTGAGCTGCATTGTGGTGGTAGGTGGAGCATCTGGTCCCGACTGCAGAGGGTGGAAACCCGAGTCCCGGCTCTGCCCAAACCGCCCACACCAGGAGCCCTGGAGAGACTGAGTCCTTCCCACCTTCCTCACCCAGCCCCTGGGCATCCAGGCAGTGTCCCACCCTTGGTTCCCGAACTCTGCGCTGCCCTTTCCTCTCACCTCTCCGGCTGCTCATTCTGAACCTGCTCTGCGGGGCCACGCGCCTCCACCCCGTGCCCAGCGAACTCCCTCAATGCCCTCCCAGCCTGTTTCTGCCCCCAGTGGCCCCACCACTCAGCACCCTCTGCACAGACGCTGAAAACCAGTCACCACGACTGACTGCCCTGGGCTCCTAGGGCTGGCCAGATGCATGATCCTCCTACCCCCACGTCCCCTGCCCTAAGCGTCCCTGTCACCCAGCACATAGCTGGGAGGAGGGACTGGCTGGGCACTGAAGGGCAACCACTGTGGGAGCAGAGCTTTGGCCTCAGGCCTTTGCTCTCAGCTGCTAGGAGAGGCTTCCCCACAGTCAGACCCATGGGCCCAGAGCCACTGCTCCAGCCCCACCTCCCTCCTGGTGCCTCCACGCTGGAGCCTGGGCACCTCTTTCCCCGAGAGCTTCCCTCCAGGGAGATTTCTAGGTGTCTGACGTCCTCCTGGGAGGCCCAGTGCTGTCCCAGGATCAGCAGCACCTCTGGGGCACCATCCCCACCACTCCCTGGATCTGCTGGTGGTGACCATGAGCCCAAAGTGCCTGAGACTGCTCAGTGTCCCAGCACCAGGGGAAGCGGAGCCACGGCACCGTGTGGGCTGGGATAGGCGTGGGAAGGACAGACGAGGAGAAGGAGTGGCGTCTACACTGGGAGTCCACACAGCAAAGCAGCCAAGTGGCAGGGCGGGGGGTCCTGAAGGTTGGGTACTAGCCTCGCAAGAGTGAGGGCTCGGGGCTCAGCAGGGTACGTGGGCTGCAGACCACGGGCCTAGGGACAGCGGGCCTGGACCACATGTGCACATAGATACCTGCCTGGGCAGGAAGCAACAGGTAGCCAAGCCAGGAGGGCTGAAGATGGGCAGGGGGAGGGCAGGGCTGCCACAGACGACCCCGAGGTCCTGGGCTTAGGCTGCCCAGCAAACCTCCCAGCAGCCTCTGAGGACAGCTGGGACAGGGCCATTCCATTCCACAGCCCCCGCTGGCTTCCGGTGGAGGGCAGAGCCTGGTCAGCCCGGGCTGCATGCAGTTGGCGGGCGGCGAGGCCTGAGGCCAGTGTGCACCGTCAGCATTTAATATAGAGAACTCAACAAGGACAAGGACAGGGATGGGGCAGGAGGGCGGAGGCTGAGCCCGTGGCTCAGGTCACATAGTGGGACAGCTCCATGATGTCCCCCATGAAGTTCAGGTAGAACCTTCGACACGTGGCGTCCGGGTCCTGCCTGAGGGTGTTCAAGTCTGCAGCAGAGAGCCCGTCTGACTCCACAGCCTGTCCACTGGCAGCTGTGGGAGCTGAGGACCCTGCCTGGCCCCAGCCCCACACTGGAGGTCAGGTGCAGCTCCACCCTTGAGGCCTCTCTCCACCAGAAGGACCTGTCCAGGGCTAGGGGAGAGACCCCACACTGCCCAGCCCTGGCCACAGGGAGCAGCTCACGTTTCTTGAGGGTCCTTATGTCCCCTTTCTTCAGGTGGACGCAGAGGTCAGAGAAGTAGTCCTGAAGCATTGCCCCTGAGAGGGCAGGGGCGGTGTGGGTGGTGGGCACAGGCAGGCCAGCCTGCACCCACCCGCAGGCCCTGGGCCAGCACCTACCAATGAACCTCATGGCTGCCAGCTTCAGGTTCTGGTAGGGGCTGTTCAGGTAGGTCAGGGCCTGCATGAGAAACTGGTGGTAGTTGCCAAAGTTGCTCTCCACCTGGGGGGAGAAGAGGTGGCCGGTGGCCAGGCTGGAGCCCGTGTAGCACCTGGCCTCTGCCAGCCTGGTTCTGCCTGAGGCCCCATGGCAGTGCCAGCCGGGGAGTGGGGGGCACTCACCCCAGACTGGGCCCCAAGACCCTCAGCGTGGCAGGAGGAACCAGAGCTAAGCCCCTGTAGGCCCAGCTCCTTTGCCCATTGACTCAGGCAGGGTTGTCAAAGGGTAGGGACCAACCTCATCTGGGGCCCTGAACACCCTCCAGAAGGACGTCCTTCTGCTACCCACACCTGGGGCCCAGCACAGCCCCAGTGCAGTGCTGAGTTAGAGTGAGACGCCGGGAGACCCTCCAGGGGAGCGACGACCATCTACAGGACAGAAATGGGGGAGGGGCCCACACTGCCCCCTCCGAGGCAGGCTTGCTGTGGAGCCAGGACAGAGCCAGCTGCGGGGGCAGGGTGGGGACCTCACTTAGCCTCTGATCAAGCCCGGCTGCAGCAAGTGTCCGGCAGCCCCTCGGTCTGACAAAGCATTTTGTCTGAGCCTGTTTGAATCTGCTTTGTGCCACTGGCACTCCAAGGACCCTCATGAGTCTCATCTCTCTGGTCTGGGCCTCCACGCTCCCCACAGGACCCAGTCACAGTGTCCTAGTAGCTGCCGTGGTCAAGGCACTAACACCATCCAGCCATTCCTGCCCAACCTGGGATGGGCTGATGGGCTTCCCCTGGCTGAGGGGACTGAGCCACCCACAGCCACCACCCTTTCTGCCCAAGCCTGGGCCTTGCCTAGACTTCCACACACAGCCTAGAGGCAACACAGGATCTGTGAAGTTCCTCCCTCCAAACCCGACCTGCTCACCGCAGCTCACCCACCGGCAGAAAAGCAGCTCTGCGGGCAGCAGGCCCATGTGCTGGAAGTCACCACCCACTTGCAGCCTGCTTGCCGAGTCCGCCCCAGCCAGAAGACAGATGTGTTCTCCAGGACCCCAGCTCTGCCCTTCATGCAATTTCCCACTCCAAGGAACCAGGACTCCCTGCAGGCACTGATCCCGTGTGTTGGGGTGGGAAAAAATCAGAGAGGGCCCAGAGCATATTTTGTGTGTGTGTGTGTGGTGCTGGGGATTGAACCCAGGGCCTTGTGCATAGTAGGCAAGCACTCCACCAACTGAGCTATGTCCCCAGCCCAGAGCACCTTGATGTAGCCAGAGAATATTTTAAAAGGAATCCAGGGACAATGTCAACAGCAAAAGGACTCCGGGCAAAGGGCAGCTCCCGGCCAAGATGTAACCACGTGCCATCAAAGTGGTGATGCCAGCAGTTCCTGGGATACACTCACTCTGTCATCTGCCATGTGCACAGAGACACAAGGTGAAGGCTTGATGCCCAGCACCAATGCTCTGGAGATGAGGCCTTGCACAGGACAGCAGGGAAAATGAGGTCCCCAGGGGGGCCCTGAAATGATGGCTGTTCCTCATGAAAAGGGGACTCTGACAGAATGGCAGAGGGGGGACCGCCTGGTGAGGTGCGCCACTGTGCACCAGGAGCTGCAGGCCTGGAGCAAGGCCTCCTGGGGCAGCGCGGCCCTCCTACAGAGCTGACTGCGGTCTCGGCTGTCTTGCCTGTCAGTGGGCAGTGGTGCCGTGGTCAGTGGCACCAGCACTCAAACACGGCCACCAAGCAGAGAATCATAAAGCAAGCAGGAGGGGGTGAGATGCAAGGGATGCTGGGGCCTGGACACCCAGCTCCGGGGTCTTCTCCTCTTGGCTCTCACCAGAGCACTGATGGGAGCCGGCTCTACTGCAGGACCAGGAGGCCCCTTGGGAGGCTGGTGGGGCTGGAGGGGACTGTGGCAATCAACCTGTGGCTCGGGTCAGCTCCAGGTCCCTCCACAGCAGCCAGCAGGAGAGGCTTGCCTTGCGACAACACTGATGGGGACACGTGGTCCACAGGGTACCAGACAAGGCACTCCCCCTGCTCACAGCTGGTGGATGGCCCAGAAGGGAAGAGGCTGATCCTCAGAAGTGGAGTCTGCACACAGGAGGTGGGGGCACGCCTGCAATCCCAGCAGCTCGGGAGGCTGAGGCAGGAGGATCACGAGTTCAAAACCAGCCTCAGAAACTTAGCGAGGCCCTAAGCAACTCAGTGAGACCCTGTCTCTAAATAAAACACAAAATAGGACTGGGTGCCCCTGAGTTCAATCCCTGGTGCCAAAAAAGAAGTCAAGTCTGCTCACGAGGGTAGCCAGAGGTCGCTGCAGCCAGATCCTGCAGCCAGCAAGCCCTGATGGTGGCTGTGACCAGGGGCCCAAGTGGGAACAGCTCTCGGAGCTGACCCTGGCAAAGACTGATAAACGACAGGCATTCCAGGAAGGCTTCAGACTAGGGAAGTCTCTCCTCGCAGGGGAAGGTCCTGCGGGGGACGGAGGGCAGTACAGATGCACATGCAGTGTCCTGCTGTGTCTTGTCCTCCGTGCTGCAAACACCGGAGGACCTGGTGCTGAAACGCAGGATCTCAGCTGTCTCAAGCCGTGTTGATGAGTCGGCCATCGACATGTAAGTGTTCAAGAGATTCGCTTTGTTAAGTGAGTGTTCGTTTAAGACTGCCCTCCTGACGGGCAATGCGATGTTAGCAGCATTGACTTTGAAGGCTGTAAACAGTGGTTTTGATGAATAAGATGCTACACTGGGTGTTAAAATAGAAATGGTCGTGCATACACCTCTCCGTGCAGGGCACAGCTCCAAGGTCAAAGACCTGTCCACAGAGTCCTGCTCCCCAAGAGCAGGACTGGAATCAGAACCTGAAGTCAGAGCCCCTGCGCTGCTGACAAAGCCCAGAGGCGGAGCTGGACGCCAGCGCCACAGCACAATGAGAGGGACTGGCCCCGGGGCAGGCAGAGGCCAGCCCAGCCGGAGGCAGGATTCCCAGCCTGCCTAGGGCAGTCAGAGGTGGGACAGAGAGGACAATTCGCCCCGGGTCAACAGCAAGCACGGAGCCGCCTGGACGAGTCCTCCTGAGCACACGGCCGCAGGAGTCCCACCAAGGCCCCCTGATGCCCAAGAGGGGAAACTGGAGGGACAGAGGGAGAGCACGGGGCGAGGCCCGGCCTCAGGCCACGCGGAGGTGAGCCACTGAGCACAGGCACGGGAGCAGGACGAGGCCCTCCGTGCTGGCCAGCTCTCTGCCTCTGTGACCAAAATGCCTGACCAAATCAGCTAGAGGAGGAAGGTTGATTTGGGTTCACAGGTTTTTTGTTTTTGTTTTTTGGAGTTTTTTTTTTTTTTTTTGAGGTGCGGGGGATTGAACCAGGGCTTTATGCATGCAAGGCGAGCTCTCTACCAGCTGAGCTATGTCCCCAGCCCTCGGTTCACAGTTTGAAGGGCTCGGTCCATGAGCAGCCGGCCCCATGGCTCTGGGCCTGCAGTGAGCAGGAATAGCTCAGGAGAGGGCGCAGGAGGAGAGCTGCTTGGTGGGGTGGGGCAGGTACAGCAGAGTCCCCAAGGCCACACCCCCAGGGGCCTGCTTCCTCTAACCACACCCCACCTGCCTACAGTTCCTGCCACCTCCCACTGTCTATTAAGCTTATTAATCCATCAAATGGATTAATCCACTGACAAGGTCAGGACCCTCAGGTTCCAGTCACTTCCTAAAGCCCACCTCTGGACACTGCTCACTGGGGACCCCTTGGGGTCACTCCAGATTCAAATGAGAGCCTTAAAGAGGAGGCCATCCACCCAACAGGCAACGGGTCTTGGGAGCGAGGCAAAGGGATAAAGATGGCCCTGCAGAGCTGGGCGATGTCCTGGCACACAGCCAAGAGCGCAGCGTCCCGACGGAGAGAGGAGGAGCCCTGGAGCAGGGGTCAGGCACACGGCAGGCAGAGACCTCTTGCCCACTCCAACTGTCTTCTCTGCCCCATGTCCAGCTGTGTCAACTGTGCCTACTCTGCAAGCAGGGTCTGCCGGCTGGCCATGGCGGGGCCCCGAGAGAGGGTCTGCCACCCCAGGCCTCCAGCATCGTGGAGCACGGTGTCAGGTCTCCCCCAGGAGCGCCTGGGTTGTGTGCGTGTGTTCTGAGCAGCTGTTCCGAGCACCCGAGGCATACTGCCGGCAACTTCTGCACTCCACCAGCTCCGCTGCTACCAACCCTGTCGCCCTGGGACGGGTCTTCCTTGGCACTCATCTTGGAGGAGTGGCTCTTACCCATCACAAACAGCACACGGTATTGCACGGTCCTCCTGCCACTCCTGTGTCCTTGAGGCCTCTCCACTTCCTGGTGGCCAATCCCTTGTCCCCAACTACACTGAATACTCTGCCCACAGGGCCATGTGCTGCCTGTCTCCAGGGGCCTGACACACACCAAACACTTGGTCAGGACTGCGTGCTCAGGCTCCAAGGGTCACGCTTCTGATGTCACTGGCGCCAACCATGTCCCATGGTGACATTGGTGCTACTGCATGCAGTGGATGACCAGCACCCAGCTTCATGGAAGGGGAGTTCAACACCATACCCATCCACAGGCAGGGCCCAGCATGCCCTGTCCACAGAGCAGGCCCAATACACCCTGTCCACAGGAGAGCCCAGTACACCCTGTCCACAGGAGAGCCCAGCACGCCCTGTCCACAGGCAGGGCCCAGCATGTGGACAGGCCCAGTACACCCTGTCCACAGGAGAGCCCAGCACTCCCTGTCCACAGGAGAGCCCAGTACGCCCTGTCCACAGGAGAGCCCAGTACGCCCTGTCCACAGGAGAGCCCAGCACGCCCTGTCCACAGGAGAGCCCAGCACGCCCTGTCCACAGGCAGGGCCCAGCATGCCCTGTCCACAGAGCAGGCCCAGTATGCTCCCTGTCCACAGGCAGGGCCCAGCCTGGAGATCCTCACCCCATTCCAGGGCCTGTCCCAGGCCAGGCAGGGAGCACATGTGGCTTCCCTACAACAAAATCTTCTGCACAACCAGAAACATGAGCAAAGCGAAGGCCACGCTGCCAGTGGCGGGGACCTGCAGCACCGCGAGTGGCGGAGAAGCCGACCTGCAGCACGAAGCCCCACCCACACGTCCAAGCCAAGGACCAGCAACCCAGGATGAGCGGCGTGGCTCTGCACCTGGTGCCTGAGAGCAGGCTGTCACAGCGAGCTGCCACTGCCCCAGGCAGCCATGCTCTGGAGCGGCCTGGGCTCTACCTCTGCAGGAAGGCCTTCCCCCTGCTCCTGGGCCTGGAGACCAACTCCCCCTGTCCACACCTACCACACGAGGCCTGCTGGGCAGTGCCAAGACCAGCCTGGTGGGGCGGCGTCAGGAGACTGCCACTGGTCTCCCTCCTCCCACATCTCCCCTCTGCACACAAGCAAGGCTCTGCCCCATCCTGCCTTCGTCGTCCCACAGACCTGAACTCTAAGGACACCCGTGGTCATTCTGAATAGTGGAGGGATCCTCCAAGGCTGAGGAATGGCAGGGGAAGAACAACAGAGAGCAGGAGGCCTGTGGACAAGACAGGCAGTGGCCCCAGCTTGTGGGCCCTGGTGGCCGTGGCCAGATGCAGGGAGGGCTGAGGGCTGAGGGCTGAGGACAGGCCTGCTGCATCTTCTGGTAACCCCAGTCCTGCCCCAAAGCCTGGAACTGTCATCTGAACAGCCTGGGCCACGGGTAAGACAGGAGAGGCTGGTCAGAGATTGAACTGGCAGCTGAAGAACCGGGCAGTGTTTCCTGCGCCCCCTCCTGGGCCCGCTACGCCTGCGGGGAGAACTTTAGCCCCTTCCCCATCACATCTGCACTGGACACCAGGGCACCACATGGTGAGGATCCCACCACAGTGGCCATGGACACAGTTCAGGTCTTTGTCCCCCTAGCCCACTGGGGAGGAGCTGGGCTGCACTATGGAGGGAGAATGCTCCCTCCCAGGGGCTGCGGCCACTTCACAAAACCTGCAGGACAGCCTCTCCACTGCCAATGGACCTCACACAGAGGGCTGGGTGACCAGCACAACCGTCTCCTCCTCCCTGGCCTGTGTCCCCCTCTGGGAGGCCCACACCTTACCATGTAGATAAAGACATCATTCTCGGCACCCAGGCCGCGGCCCCAGGCCAGTTTGCTGAAGAGCTCCTTCTGGAACTCCCACTTGAGCAGGATGGCACAACGCAGGAAGGTGAACTTGGCCTTCTGAAGGGAGGGCAGGGGGTCACCCAGGCTACTCGGCCTCCGCCTCGCCACATCCCTCCCAAGCAGACCCCAGGGGAAGACCCTGCAGGGACAATGTCCCAGCACAAATGCACCCTGCTGGGGTGAGGAGACCGTGCTGCCAGAGGAAGGGGCGGCCACACGAGAGGACCCCCACTCCCTGAGCCCATGTGCCCTGCTGAGTCACAGGAAGCTTCCAGGGAGGCCAGAGGTCACCCTGGCTGCCCAGGCCTCCTTCTTCAGGCTAGGAAGGAAACAGGCTGAACAAGACAGAGAGGTGCTTCCAAGGAGTCAGTTTGGGACACCCTACCTCGGAGGAGGGGCCTCCACGGTCTAAGTTTGGGGAAGGAGCCTGCCTTCCGACAGGGTAAGCTGGAGCTGGGCAGGTTGCTCAGTGTTAAACAAGAGGCCCTCCTCCCAGCGTCCCGGGATGATGGTGGACAGCCTAGTGCCACAGGAGTGGTCTACAGAGAGAGCAGGTGACAAATCCGGGGGCTCCAGGCTACCCCTGCGGATCCTTGTGGAAATAGAAAGAGGGGGGACTCCTGCGGATGGGGGCACCGGGAAGCAGGTACTCTGTGCAGGACGTGGTCTGCACCACTGGCCCAGGGAAGGGAGGGCAGAGCAGGAAAGGGGTCCTGAATGCCAGCCTTACTTTCGGTGTGTGGGGGAGAGTAGGGGTCCGCAGCCAGTGGAGTTCCGAAGGCCAGAACTGTCCCTGGGACAGGGTCCTTTCCCTTTCTGCATTTGCCTGCTGCCTGGCAAGGCCAGATGTGGCCCTTCCTGTCTGAATGGGTCCAGGAGGGCTGCCCTGCCCTGTCTCTCCCTGTGGGCCGAGGCCTCAGCCCACCAGCAGGTGTGTCCCCCTGCACCTGGCTCTCCTGGCCCCCACAGCCAGGCCGGAGCCTGCTCACCGTGACCACTTCAGGGCAGGGGTCTGCCAGGTGGAAGAGCAGCGGCACCAGGGCCTGGAAGGCAAAGGTCTTGAGGGACTGCCGAAACTTCTTGCCACCACTGTCGATGACGTCCCCGAACAAGAAGATGGCACCTCCTCGCACCTCGGCCCTTAACTGAGGAAGAAGGGCAGGTGACGTGCTGGAGGCTCGACCTGTGTGGCTGCCAGCGGCTGACCATCTCCCTCCCTCTCTGCCCACAACTTCAGGTGGCTGGTGTCTGCCTCTCTGGCTTTGCGCTGCTCAGGGCAAACCCACTTCACCCCACTGACCGCAGGCTCTGAGTGCGAGTCCAGCGGGACCCATAGCTCCTGCTGCCCTCTCTCTGCCCCCAGCTAAGCCCCTCCATCTCCTGCAGCTTCAGGGTGTCCTCTCCTTGGTATCTCTCCTCTGGGTTTCTGACAGCTGCCACACATCCGCTCCCTGGGGGCTCCTGACACATCTGTCACTTCCTAGCTCCGTGACTTGAGCTTTGCCTTTGGTGACCTGTGCAAGGCTCCTTTCCTGTGCTTTGCCTTTGGTGACAGCAGGGAACAAAGGTGCCTTGTCCCTGCATCCAGGTGCACACGGAGTCCGGCACCTGCACTGCTCCTGGCAAGGTCCGCCTTGGTCCTTCTGCCACCACCTCCCCCGCCCTTCCCTGGGCCGGACACGCCTCCGGCAGGCAGAGCCCCGCGGCCCAGGCTGCCCCCTCCACCCACTCCAGCTCCACCTGCTTTAAGGAGCCGGGCCATCTGCTCCGCCCACCTTTCAAACAGGAGGCGGGAAGGCTAGGGCAGTGCGGCAACCGACCGCCCAGCACGTGGTTACCTGTAGGAGCTGAGTGTGGTCTGCATGCTCCCAGACCCCACTCCCGAACCCAGGCTCCTGGCGGCACGCAGGGCCCATGGAAGTTACCCACAAGCCCCGCACAGCGGACCGGGCTTTCTGATGGGCGGTTCGGAGAGACTGTGCAGGCGCCCCGCCGGCAGGCCAGTTTCCAGGCGATGCTCCCGCCCAGTGCATGCCCCCTCCGACCCCTCGTCCTCCTGGGATCTGCTCACATCCTCGAAGAAAGGCGGCAGGTGCTGGGCGATCTTGAGGCTGACAGTGCCCACCCTCTGTTCATCCAGGCGATGCAGGATGTCACCCAGAATCTTCATCAGCCCCAGGGGATCTTTGGGCTCAGGCTCCAGAAAGTTGTCCAGCAGCTCCATCAGCCGGCTCTGGAGCAGGGTCATCTGCAGGGAGACCCGCCCAGCGTCTCCAGTTTCTCCAGGTGGGACAAGCCAGCTGGCCGCTGGCCACAGTCCCACAGGCAGCTGACTCCTGGCTGGTCTCCAAACCCACCCAGCCTAGCAGGGACTGCAGCAGGCTCTCAGGGGGACGGAGGAGGACAGAGGCCTGTCACAGGCTGGCTCCGTCTACGTGCACAGGAGAATGGACAGCCAGGGCAGCTTATCTGGGGCCGAGGTCCCAGCCCTGCAGTGGTACCCTGGGGGACCAGGGCAAGGGTGTGAGGCAGTGGGTGGAGCATGGAAGGAGCTGGCAGGTGGCTGTCAGAGGGCCTCCTTCCTGCAAGGTGCTAATCTCAGAGGTCCCTCTGTCTCAGAGTCCCCAATCCTAAACAAATGCTGCCACCTTCTCCCTGAAGTCCTTAGGCTGGAAGTGGCCACGTCCCCAAGCTCCTCCATGTCCCTAGCTCACCTTCTTAGGGTACATGAGGATGCTGCTGAGGGCCTGCAGGCTCATGGCCCGCACCAGCTGGTTGGGGTTTTTCAGGTTCTGGCTCATGAAGTTTACCATGTTCCTCCGATTCACATGCTGAAAGATGTCTGGGCTGTTGAGAAACTGAGCGGGTTGGCACCATCAATCTACCTTGCAACTGCAATTGCCAGGTAAAGTCGGCACCAGAGCATGAGACACTGGAGTTAGACATAAGGAAGCACTTTCAGGCAGCAAGCAGATCTGATGCATCGGGCAGAAGTTAGGGTGTCTTTGATCAGAGGAAGGTGATTTTTTATCCTGGAAGTAAGGAGCAGGTCGGGTGGCTGGGGAGAAGCTGACCTCTGTGAGGATGAGAATAGCCACAATGTTGTCTCGCTCCTCACTGTTCTTCAGGAAGATGATGGCTTGTCCCAGAATGGCCTTGACCTCGCAGTCATAGTGGGACATAGCCCTGTCGAAAGCAGGGGGCAGACGTATGATTCCTGAATTCATTCTAGAACCAGGCCCTGACTGGTGGCGGGGAGGGGTGAGGCAGGGTAGGGGTGACCCCACCCCTCAGACCTTATTCACTGACCCGCAGCCAGCTTCTACCTGTTGCACCAGATCCACTGCTGCCCCCACCTGGTGAGCAGGGCAGTGGGCCCATGTGCCCACCTGCTCAGTTTCTCCACAGCCTAGACATCTTCTAGCTCAAGTCTTGAGCCCAGAGTGCAGGGTCCAGTGTGGGGTGTGCCCTGAGCCCGGGCTGCTGACCTCCCAGCTCCTTCTGGGTGGAGGAGGCACCCACCTGGGACTTACCCGGCCAGGAGAATCGCCCCCTCAGGTAGGTTTCCAGAGCGCCCACCTGGGACCTACCTGGCCAGGAGGGTCACTCCCTCGGAGTAGGTGTCCAGGCACTCGAAGCGCTGCCATCCGTCGAGCAGCTTGACGTAGGCGAACACCTCCCAGTGGTTCGTGGTCCAGAAAAGGCCCTTCAGCGCTTCCAGGCAGGTTCTGGGAGGAGGAGCCCCTGGGCTGGGCCAGCTGCCCCCCGGCTCCCCGGGCCGCAGGATTCTCACCGCTGCTGGGAGCCCCACCCGGCAGAACAGAGCTCGTTCCTCCTGGGTCCTGAGCACCTAGCCACACCTAGTGCCCACCAGGGCCTCCTGCAGAAGGGTCCTGAGAGGGGGCTGGGCCCATCCGCACCTCACCTGCAGGGCCCGAGGGGCGTGTCGTCCAGGATGTCCTCCCGGTAGTCTGCGATGCCCTCAGCCAGGCCCAGCTCCAGCAGGTAGTGGAGCTGTGTGAGCAGGCCCATGAGGATCCCTGCGAAGGCCCAGCGCACGGTGTCCCTGTACTCCTGGGTGTAGAGGAGCTCGTAAATGGTGTTCAAGGCCTGCAGCAGGCAAAGGGCAGGGGCCAGAGGGGCAGTGAAGGACGGCAGGCCACTCTGTCCCAGGTCCCACTGCCTCCCCTGCCTAGCCCAGGACTCGGGAGCAACAGCCCTTGGCGGCTTCTGGCTGAATGCCGGCTGACCGCCCCTGTCCTGTGGCAGCCCGAGGCAGGAAGGGACAGCCTTGACTCCAGGGCTTTGCTGGACTCCAGGCCCTGCCTCACTTCTACACCCGCTTTCCCAGCTTGACTCTGCCCTCTAGTGATGTGCCTGGCTCTGGGATCTGGGGACACCCAGAGCATCCCCTTGGTGAAGTCCACCCTGGTGCGGCCTTCCCGGCCCTGGCCCTGGTTTCGGGCAGCTCACCCTGTGCTGCCCCATTTTCTCAGGGTGGGAGCGACTGGCCCCCACCTGTTCCCTGCAGCCACGGAGCCCCACCCACCCTATCCTTGCAGGCAGTGTAGCCCTTCTGCTCCTCCCCACCCCAGATTCCTCTTGAGGGCAGAGCCACTGTCACTCCTGAGCTGAGCCCTTCAGTGACGCCCCATTACCCTTGCAGGAAAGCTCAAGGGCTGGCTTTCACCCTTACCCTCAGCTGGTGGCACTAGGAACGCATCTCCCCTATCTGTGCTGTCCCCCGGGCCTCCCCACCCTCCCTCTCAGAGTCCTTCCGTCGCTGTAGCAGCAGGCTCTCCTGCTGATCTGGCCAAATGGACAAAGCAGGGCCTGCCCTGGAGAAGCCAGTGCGTGTGGCAGCAGTGGAGCCCTGGGACGAGGCAGCTGATGGGTGCACAGCGTCACCAAGTGCGCAGGGGTGGGTGCTCCCGTGAGCAGGTGAGGCGCACGGCCCCCTCATGGAAGGCAGTGCCGCCACGGACATGGATGAGGCCTCCGGCAATGCACAGGGTCACCATGGCAGAGGAGACCCCGATGGGCCTGGGCACTGCTCACCCTCAGGCAGACGAGCTGGGCCTGGAGGGAGGGCTGAACGAGCTCCCTGGGGGGCCGCAGCTTCAGCTTCATGTAGAGAATGGTCATGACCTTGCGGGCCAGCCGCAGGTTGGTGGCCAGGGTCGTCCACAGGAGCAGGATCTTCCTGGGGAGACAAAGGCCATGCCACTGCAGGCCACTCTGGGTGCCTGGGCTGTGCTGCTGCCTAAGGGCCCAGAGCCCCACTGGGGCCTTCCCTGCACCCTTAAATGGTGCCTCTTGAGCTGGCTGTCAACAGGACAGCTTGCCAGGTGTCCTGAAGTGAACACAGCCAGCCCTCAGGAGTGGTGACAGGCAGGCCTGGAGTCTGTGCCCTGGTGACTGCTGGCTGGGCCCTGCTCCAGGCTCTGAGCACAAGCTAGCTTTGCCTGACCTTTGGGCTGGCCCCCTCCTGGCTCCCTTTCCCCCCTAACTCCAAGCAAGCAGCTACCGAACTTCAACCTGCCTCTTCTCTTGGAAATCGAGGAGCAGAGGGGAGACCAGGAAAACAGGGACCACACAGGATGAGCTGCCAGTCAAAGGCTATGTCCCCAGGGACAGGCCAATGTCCCCAGCACCCTCAGATGGCAAAGTGCGTGCACATCCCATGAGGTGGTTGGCATGTGGCTTCTGACCCCGCAGGGCTGGCCAGGTCAGAGGTGCTGTTCCTAACAGGGGCCCTGTGGTACAGTGGTGGCCGAGGAGGAGCCAGCCAGGGGCATGGGACCATCAGGCCAGTGTCTTCATAGCAGCAGGTTGGCCTCTGGGGCTCTCTGAACCCCAGGGACTTTCCAGCTGAAGCCTCTTCCTGGGAGCACTGAGCCCAGGGCATCTTCAGGGCCCCGGCCAGGCTGGGCCCTGGGAGGTGGTGACGGGCAGGAGCCGGGCTGGCTGTGTGGGGCAGCGGTGGCTGGAGGGTGGGTACTGGGGGGCTGGATGGTGTCCCTCTTAGGATTCGTGGGCAGAGGAGGACCCACCTCTCTAAGGGGTGGCTCAGGGACAGGGTCACTTCCACCACCTCCTGGGTGTGCTGGTTGCCTAGCGCGACCGTGGCCTTCATCATGGTCTGCTGGACGCTCTTGAAGCGGATGCCTGGCAGCTCCTGGAGCAGGCTGTGCAGGATCTCAGCCACCTACGGGGGGCAGGCCGAGCATGGCCCCAGACAGGACAGTCCACGGCGGGACCTGAGGGTCCTGGGTGGGACCCAGCTCTGCAGCTCCCAGCACGTGCCGCCTACCCGTTTGCACTCCTCTGGTTGGTGATGAGGGAGGTGGGAGGACAAGCTGTGGGGCCAGTGTGGCTGACACAGAGGACTGCCGGAGCAGGGGTCTGCCACCCTGAGTGACCGGAGCGTGGGCGAGCCCTGAGTAAGTGGGGCTCACCAGACTGAGGGGCAGGGGGAGCTGCTGCCTCCTGCAGGTGACACTGAGGTGGTCCTTGGCTCCAATGCCAGGGGCAGGGCCTGCCACTTGTGGGGCACAGCACAGGGGCAGGTGGCCAGGGGCCTGGTGGTGTCCCTGGGCTGATGGCCAAAGGCAGCCAGCTGCAGGGCTGCCAGAGGCCACCTCAGGGCCCCCGCACAGCTGGAGGGAGGGCGCCTGGTTGCGGAGAAGAGGTGTGGCGTGGGCGTGCGCCCCCTCCAGGGCTCCTCAGGGAGGCTGAGGACGTGGCCTTGGCACCAGGCCCTACCTGCTCCAGCTTGACGCCAGCACCCTCGAAGATCAGCAGGAGGAGCTTGGAGGCCAGGTCGCAGCGCAGGTGGCTGTGGCTGTGGAGGCCATGCAGCAGCGTGAGGACAAGCTGCGTGTGCTGCGCCACCGTCAGGTCCCTGTGGAAGGCCTGCGCGAGGGAGGCAGGCTCTGCTCAGTGGCCAGCCTGCCCGCCCAGCTCCGGCCCTTTCCAGGCAGAATGAGTACCACGTGTGCCTCCGCACAAATGCCCTGCGCCCAGGCCTGCCGCGGGCCAGAGTGGCGGGCACGGGCCCAGCTGCCACTTCCCTGGAGAAGTGCCCTGGGGCTGCACTTCTCTCTCTGCCCGTCTCTCTGCAGCTGCCCTCCGGCTGCCCTGCCCACGTGCAGTCCCGGCCTCCAGTGCCTTGTCCTGCCTCCCTGCCCTGCTCATCCTGAGACCCTGTCCTCAGGGAACCCTGCACCCGGTGTGCTTCTTAGGGACTGCACTGCCAAGGCGTCACTGCTGCTGGGCAGCAGGCCCTGGGAGCAGCAGGGTCTCAAGCCCACGTGACCCTCACTTGGAAGGTGGGGAAACTGAGGCCCAGAAAAGTGGAGCTGGCTTGCCTGGGATGGAAGGGCAGTGCCAGACTGTGAGGTCCCAGCAAAGCAAGCTGGGCCGCCACCCTAGCAAGTTCTAGAGAGAAGCCAGGAGACCCCAGCGGGAACTGGGGCCTGCATCCAGTCAGTGAGGGATGAGACTGACCCTCTTCCTGGAGAGAGCAATGTCTTGAGCCTCATCCTGGCCCTGCCCACTGGGCTCCCCTGCACGGGCACCCTAAGCCCTGGGCCCGGCTGGGAGGCCCTACCTTCGCCATGCGGCAGAGCTTCCTCTCCCAGTCTTTGGAGGTCTTGACTTCAAAGCGTTTTGCTTTGTTCCAGGGCATGAATTCCAGCGCCCTCCCTGCGTGAGGCTGAGGGTCAGGGGAGCCGCTGGGCCTGGGGGGCAGTGCCCTCCTCTCCAGCACTCTCACCCCAATTCACAGACCAGACTGAGCCTGAGAAGCCCAGGGACCCAGGAGCCAGGATGGTGGCCAGGAGCCACCCCTCCCTCTCCCTGGCAGCCAGCTCACCCTTCTGCTCAACCACAAGATGGAGGAGGAGGGAGACGCACTGCTGAGAGCGGCCCCGGGTGACCTTGTCCTTGTCCCGACACAGCAGAGTCAGCAGGCCAATGTGGTGGCCCAGCATGGAGGGCGTGGCCTCTTCCTGTGGAGGAGGCCAGTGAGCAAGACGGGCGGGCAGGAGCCGCCTCTGGGGTCTGGGGCTCCAGCTCCAGGGAAACGCCCATGCTGGGCCCTGGGAGGAGCCTGTCCCAGGTCTGGGAGGCCCCGTGCCTCCCTGGCCTCAGTTTCCTCATCTGGAAGGGGGACTGCTTCCATTATTCATGACAAGGAGTCAGGGCGTGCCCACTGCTGCCCACCCATGCGCGCACGCTCCATGGGGGCACCACACGCCTGTCGCCCTGTGCCCGCACACACGTGGGCACACAGCTGCTTCTCTCGTTTGGATTCTTTTTAAAATTTTCCTGCTTCACCCTCATTTTCAGCAATTTTGGCAGTTTCCGATGCTCTTGGTCCATGGGTTCAGACTCCTGGTCGAGTTGGCGGTAGTTACGTTCCCATGCTCTGGGACTTCGGCTGGCTCGACACCGTCCACCGCGTGCTGAGGTCTGGCTCTTCTCCCGTCTTCTTCCTCCTTTAGCCTGTGGGTTCTGCTCTGTCCTTGAGGTCTCTTGCACTCCTTGTCCTCTCCGGCCTCTGACCTACTGCAACTGACCCAGGGCTCGTCACTCGGGATCTGTGTCTGTCTGTGGCCGTTGGATCCGTCCGCCGCTCTCGTGGCCCCTCACCCCTAGAGTTCCACGCCTGTTCCCCTGTGGCGCTCATGCTTCCCTTTCGTGTCCCCAGTGCTAGACAGGGACGCAGGCGCACTCCAACACTGCGAGGCCCCCTGCCCATTTTATTTTTATTTCGAGACACTTCAAACCTGTGGCCCTCCTGCTTTGGGCTCCTGAGTGGCTGGGATGACGGGCGTGTCACGGGGCCAGCGTTCCCTCTGGTTTTGAGCACACAGTGTGCGCCGCATGTGTTCTGGTGGTCGCTGTTGCCGTGTGCGTACGCACCTCGGTGAAGTGGTGAAGAAAGACGGAGTCTTCAACCTTGGTGGGACAGGGGCTTCTGCCGTGTCCCCTCTGGACATCCAGCCTTGGAGGCCCAGCAGTGCGGCTTGAGTAAGAGCTGCTGTGGGCCAGGGTTGGCCCTGTGCAGCGCCTCCGCAGGCCTGGCCCGCGAGGGCCTCCTCCGCCTTTGCTGGCTGCACCGCAGCCTCGCAGCCCATGTCCTCAGGCCACCCTGCCTGGGACTCAGGCACGGCACAGCCCCATGCCCAGCGCCCTTGCCCCTCACATACGGACGAGCTGACCACAGGAGTCCTGGGCTGCTCCATGAGGCAGGACATCCACCTGGTGGCATGGACCCAGGGCCCAGGGTCCTCCCCACCGGGGTGTCCCCAGGGCAGGGGAGGGGACTCACAACGAGCCTCAGGGAGTCCGCCACGTACTGCAGGAGCAGGAAGATGGCCTGCACCACCCGCTTGCGCTCGTGGCTCTTGTCCGACTTCAGCCAGCGCTCTGTGTGCTGCGAGGAGAGGCAGAGCTGCCGCAGTGGCCGGGGCCCCTCCTCCAGCCGCCCCACTTGGACAGAGGGGTCTCTGCCCTGCTCCCTCCGCACGGTCAGTTAAAGGTGTGCCTCCTACTCATGGCCAACCCCAACCAGGCAACCCTGCGTGGGCACCAGCCAGGCGTCCTCCAACTCAATCATCCAACACCACTTACCAGGAGGGAGTGTCCAATCCCAGACCTAGGTCTCAGTCCCCAAGAGGGCCCCACTCCAGATGCCAATTGCAAGCCCCAGGGTGGCCTGCTGCTTCGACCCAACCAGCTACAAATCGAACGCATTGACCCATCCTTCATTACTATAATGAAATACCTGGGGCAGGTACTGCGTAAAAAAGAAGGTGTAAGGCCAAGGGCCCCGCCATGGCCTGCTTGCTGGCAGAGCCCTGAGGCAGCACAGGGCATCCCGTGTGTGTCTGTGTCTCTTCTGGTGTCTGTCCCTCTGCTTCTGAAGTCAGCAGGATGCAGCCATGGGCTCCACCCTAAGGACCCAATCTGACCCTATTCCAGCCACCCAGAGGCCTCTCAAGGCCACCGTGCATTAGGTTTCCACCTCTCAGTGCCTCTCAGTGGGAATAAATCTCCACACGGGGCTCAAGGGGGCCACTGAGATCCCAGCCACCCACAGCCCCTCCTCAGGCTCTGTCTAGCTCTTGAGTCACTCTCAGGACCCCGGGAGCCTGCATGCTCACTCCCTTATCACCAGGGCACGGCAGATGGGGAGGGACGGAGGGCAGGTGGTGTGGGCTCCACACCCTCTCTGCACAGCCCTGCAGGTGCTGGGTGCTCGGCCGGGATCAGCCCCTAAGCCCAGCCTGGGGTTTATGGAGCAAGCCCTTGGCCTGGCAGAGTGACCCAGGCTCAGTGCCTCTCGCCTCTCTAGATGGGGACAGGGCAGCAAGTGACCCCCAACCACGCAATCGGTTCCCCTGGCAACCAGCCCCAGCTGCCAGTCAGCACATCAGCCTCGGGCTTTGGAGCTGGGAGTCAAAGACCAAATGCCACACCACACCACAGGCCACACCAGGGCTTCCAGAAAGTGCAAGGAAGCCCTGGCTCTGCCCTCTGGAGGCAGCTGGTGTCCCAGGGCCTGGATCTCAGGGCTGCTGCTGTGTCAGCACATGAGTTTGGAGCAGGGACATCCAGGGTGGACCGGGGGTCCCTCTTCCCTTTCTATTCCTGAGCCGCTCCAGGGGCTTTGGAGGGAGTTGCTGTCCTAGGAGCCCATCCCCTTGCCCTGCCGTTCCTGTCCCTGGAGGCCCATGTTCCAAGCTGGATCCCCAGCTGCCTACATAGTGTCCTTGTCCCCTGACCTCAGACCCTCAAGGACAGGTATTAGCCACTGCCGCCCAGACACACACACCTCCCACAGGGGCCCTGCGTGGCGGAGGGCCTGAACTGAGCAGCCCTGGCTCCCACCAGGGTCAGTCAAATTCCAGGCACCAGAGCAATGGCCACTGTGTACGGCTGGCCCAGCAGCAGCCAACAGCTCGAAACCAGACGTTGCCCTCTGTAAGGGGAGGGCTGGGGCCACCTGCCCCGAAGCTCCATCAGAACTGCAGAGACAGGCCATGCTGGCCCTCCAAGGACCTCGGGTCACACTCCAGCCCCAGCTCCCCACCCTGGGGCCCAGCTGTGACAGAGCTGCACGATGCAGCCCGGGACAAGTTCCTTTGAGGGCAGAGAGGACAGGGCCCACCCAGGTCCAGCACCATCCCCTCCCTCCCACACTCCCTGAGCCCACCATGCTGCCCCATGGGTGAGGTAGTGCTGGCCCTACACAAAGCTGGGGGCCCCACCCGTGAGGTCAGGGGCAAGGGTGGCCGGGCACCCTGCTGCCAAGCCCTGGGGACACCTCAGCAGCATGGCTGATCCCGGCCCACCTCCCATTGAGGAGCAGAGCACAGGAAACCCGGGGACCCTTCATCATGTCCAGGGACTGAAGCGGAAAGAAGGCTGTCTGGTTCCCAAGACAGTGACACTTAGAGATGGGCAGAGAGAGTGCACCGACCAGGCGGACTGAGCGGGCCGGGAGGCTGGCGGGGAGGCTGGCCGAGGGCTTGCTGGGAGGCCTCACCTGCAGGAGGAAGCTCAGCTCGTCCAAGCTCGGGTTCTGCAGGAAAAAGTTCTGCAGGAGGAGGTCCAGGGCTCGCACCGTCTTCCCGTACAGCGCCTGGCAGAGGGGTCGGCTGGAGTCACAGTGGGCCACCCTCCCCCAGCCACTGCTCCTCCCTGAGGGCTGCGCTTCCCACCCAGGCCAGGCCAGGCCAGGCCAGGCTGCTGGCATCTCCCGGAGATGCCTGCGTGCACACACGTGCGTGAGTGAGCAGGCCCTGCTGCCCAGGCCATGGCTGGCCCTGCAGCACCCACCAGCTCCTGCGCCTGCTGCCAGGCTTCTTCCTTCCACTGCCCTGGGGCGTCCTCCTTCCTCTGGACCTGCTTTGTTTTCCTGGGAGCCTCAGGAGGTCCAGCCACCCACAGGCCTGCTGCCCTGTCCACCCTGGTGCCTACTGGGGCCTGGGAGCTGCCCTGGGACTGTGGGACGGTTGAGCGAGGGAGTTCGCCCCTGGGCGAGTGCAGTCCCCCTGCTGCTGCCCTGCCCTCTGTGGGTCTCACCCAGGGCGACCGACGCGGCTGGCACGGGTGAGAACTACACCTGCCTAGTGACTCGGACGCCGGGACTCCCTCTTGGGACAGGGTGCTTACTGGGTGTGTCCTGTACCCAGGGGAGGCGCACCCCAGAGTCACCCAGCACAGACGGGGAAGCAAGAGCACCCGTGGAAATCTCCGACCCAGGGAACAGGTCTGAACAGTGTGTCCCCCTGGGGAGAACAGTCGCCAGATGGTGGACAACCACTTCCTGGGGGTCCTGGGCTGGCCGGGGCTCCTTGCAGCACTGAGGTCCTGCCCTCTCCTGTCCCTCCCTCCCATAGGCATAGTGCCAGCTGGAGGGGCCGAGAGCAGCGGGATGGAGCTGCAGAGGGTGTGGGGAGGCCAGCAGGGGCTGGAGAGTCACCCCCAGGAGCGAGGGGACTGTGTCCTGTGCTCCAAGTGCTGGCGCAGCTGCTGGCCATGTCAGCCTGAGCAGGACACTGCTGGCCATGACCTGGTCTCACTCACCACAGCCCACACCCTTGTGCCACCAGCACCCACACACCCACATGCGCGCACATGCGCACACACACTGCACCAAGAGTGCAAGCCGGGACCTCCTGCCACAACACTTTTTCAAGATCAAGAGATGGACAGTCGGATGGACTGACAGATGGAATGGTAGGCGCGAGCGTGGCCGGGCGACCTGGGGGAGGGGCGTGACACAGTGGGCAGGACAGCACAGACGGACATGGACCGCACACCCAGGGACCCTGAGCCCAGCAGGGGCCAGGCCGGGCCAGGCCGGGCCAGGCTGGGCGGTGGAGGCTCGCGGCCTGTGGGGGGCACGGGGCTCCATCCTCAGCACCGCACATGAATGAATGAGTGAAAATAAAGGTCCACCAACAGCTAGGAGATATTTTTAAAAAGCAATTCTACTGATTCAAAAGACTGAAGGACATGAAAAGAGGGACAAAGGCCAGACAGAGAGAAAACGGCGGCAGACGGCCATGGAGGGCGGCCCGAGAGGGGCAGAACGCAGCCCCACACGCTTCCCACGGAGGGTGACCAGAGGGGCCAGAGGGAGCTGACCTGGCCAGGGGCCGCAGGGGCAGGCACCCAGGGGTCAGGGACCTCTCAGCAGCCCTGGTGGCACCTGACCCACAGTGAAGTCCGCCGTTCCTGCCACACCAAGATGGCCGAGGCCTCAGTCTTCATGGCCTCATAACAGCCTTGACATCTGGGCCACCTCCGGAACAGGGCTTGGCCAGGACACTGCAGCCGTGGCCAGGACGGGCACCTCTTCCCAGCACCAGTGGCGCCAGGGGCCCGAGGGGCAGCAGAGCACTGTTCCTCAGAGGGACACCAGCTGGGCACCAGCACCAGCCACGTTCCAGGCCAATGGCTCTGAAACACGTGAAGGGAACTAGCTTGCTTCTAGAAAACCAGGAGACCAAAGAGAGCAAAAGCTGAAGGGAGAAGACTTAGGGGTCACACTGAGTGAAGTGGGAACAACGTATCAAAATCGGTTATCCAAGGGGCCTTGGAGGGGCTTGTGCCCACTGCCCCTCTGTGCTGGACCCTGACCCTGATCCTGACCCTGACCCTGACCCTAGCCAGCACAGCAGGCTGAGGACAAAGAGGAGAACCCTGATTAGGAAGGAGGGTGGACCACCATGGAAGGAAGCCACGTGAACAGTCCTGTGGGAGCCAGGGGAGCAGGGAGGAGGGCGAGGCCAAGTGGGGGCAAGATCCCCAACATGAGGACACGTCCCAATACCGTGGAAAATGGGAAACAGGAAAGAAAGGCTGGCGAGGGACAAGCAGGACAGTGGCGGGAGAGTGGAAATGCCTGACCACCCCCTAGGAGCCAGCCAGCCCCACACCTGCAGAGCCTGGATCCCAGGGTGCTGACTGTGCTTCACCAGCTGGTTCCAAACTTGCCCAGAAATGCCAGGAACCCAGGGCAGCAGAAGAGCCAGGAGCAAGAGAAGACTTGGAGGGAGGGCTGAGCAACCTGACCTGGGGGCCCCGGAGGATCTCTTGGTCCATCCTGGCTGTCGGAATGAAGTGCCATGCCCCTCTGGCTCTCGACCTCGGGAACATGGTCTGCGGGAGCCCAGGAGCCAGGCACCGTGGCACCACGCCCTCCCCAGGGCCCCCGTGAAGGTGCAGCCTGCTTTCGGGGTCTGACCCCCCCATCACACCGTCACCGGGGGATCGCATGCCTGTGTGAATATCAAGGGTTGTGAGCTGCAGTCCACTGCACCCCTGCCACCAAGGCAGTGTGACGATGGCAGAACACAGATGGAGGGGCAGGATGAAGCCATTAGGTCTGTGCAGGGCTATCCTCAACCCGGGTAACTGAGTCAAGCCAGAGGGTCTTCACACCAAGTGCTTCCGCAGCCTGGGTGTTCATGCAGAGTTAGGCTCCAAACCACGCAAGGAACCGCACAGAAACCAACTCAGAGTGTGGCTGAACTGCTACAGCCTGGGTGTCTGTCCCCAGGCTCTATGCCGACGTCCTATCCCCAGGACCATGGCACCAGGAGGGGGCCTCTGGAGGGGACCTTGGGAGGTGCCCGTGAGGGTATCAGTGAGCACCAGCTACGGTACTAGTTTACAACTGCCCAGACGGAACCCGACAGGGACCCAGGTGCCACCTCCCAAAGGACAGAACTTCTCGCAGGAAACAGAATATCTGTGAAATGCTGTGTGAGTGCACTTGGGGCAGGAGGCCCAACGCACCAGAGCCCCGTACACAGCTCTGGCTCAGACGAGGGCTCAGCCTCTGCGGGGGAGTCCCGGGGTCAGGAGAGCCAGCCACACACCTGACTCTTTAACAAGTCTCCAAACTCTTTCCTCCAGAAGCTGCACTATTGCACATCCCACTAGAAAAACATAATTAAACTGCATTTCCTCAACATTAGCAACTTGGACTAAGAGAAGAGGAAACCGCAAATTGGGAGAAAATATGTCCAAATCACGTATCTGATGACAGGTCTCACACCTGGAACCGAAAGCAACTCTAAAAACCACCTAAGAACCGCAGAGGTAGCCCAGTTTTAAAATGAGCTGGGAGGCCTGAACTGCTGCCTTCCAAATAGATGGCGGAATGGCGGGAAGACGGAAGGAGGCAGGGAGCCAAGGTCCACTTCGAGGCGTTGGCCAGGACTGGAGGCCCGACCCTCACCCTCTGGTGGACGTCATCAGTGCAGCCTCTTTGGAGCACTGAGGGCTGGTGCATCAGTTCAACCCGCGTCCCAGGGGGAGCTAGCCAGCTGAGTAAGTCCCTGACCACACACTCCTGGCTGCTTCAACTCTAACAGCCCCAACTGGAACGACCAAGCCACCCCCCGGGGTCCGAGAAGGCAGTGCCACCCAGCTGTAGCAGGAGTGAGCTGCGGACGCAGCCAGGACACAGCTGCAAGCCCAGGCACTGGCAGGCGCTCCCATTTATGCAAAACTCTGAAAACTGCAGAGCTGCCTGGGGCAGCAGGGGCAGCCAGCGCACGGAGAGAGGTGGAAGAGGGGTCCTGGGGGATGTCCACAGGGTGCAGGGCAGGCACCAGGGAGCCTTCGGAGCTGGTGGATCTTGATTTGGACACCGGGTTTGCAGTTGCACATGGACGCAAGCACAGCGTGTGCTTGACGGTGGTTGCTCCGTGCACCCCTGCTGCCCTGCCCATCACATCCTGTGGCCCTGTCTCTGACACCCCGAGTGTCACCCTGGCTGCTAAGACTCCCCTGGCTCCAACTAGGCAGACGTGGGTGGTGGGAAGGGCTGCCTTTGTGGGCCCTCCTGAGGGTCCTGACACCCACTGTCCAGCTGCTGGGCCTGGGTGCTGCCCACCATGGTCTTGTGTTCACATGGATGTGGCTTCCCCAGGCCCCACCTGCCTTCCTGGGCTCTCTGCATCTGTCCAGGATCCTCTGCCCGAGTGTCTGCTGGGAGACCCAGCCCCAGGCGCACAGGGCAGCCCTCGGCTGGCCTTCGACCTCAGCTGTCTCCTGTTGCTTGCTAACCAGGCTGTCCCTGTCACTAGGGATGTCTGCCTGAGGGCTCTGTTACGAGCTTTGCTCTGTTTGCACAGAGCCGAGCCATGCAGGATTCTGTGCCGGCACTGAGACCGGCAGCCCGGTCCCTGAAGCCACCTCCCAGCTCAGCTGCACCTTCCTGTGGACAGAGGGCCTGGCCCAGCCTTGGATGCACCCTGGGATGTGCCTTAGGTCATAGCGTGTGATGTGGCCCTGCTGCATACTGGGTCCAGCCAGGAGCAATTGAAGCCTGCAAGTGACTATCAGCCTGCCCTTGCCTCAGGGTCCTGGCAAGGAAAGACCTGGGCCTGTGTGGCCAGGATGAGGAGTACCCCGAGGGTAAGGGTACTGCCCATGATGCAGAGGCTACTGGGCAGGCCACGCCTCGTGAAGCAGCAGCAGCACCCTCCAGGCCCCCCGAGGCATGGAACACCAAGACTCAGGATTTTTCCTGAGGTCAAAGTTAGCCAGGAGCCAAGACTGGACTCTAACTCCTTCTTCTGCCCTCCCAGGCAGGAAGAGGGGAATGGCCCAGGAGCACAATGTCACCATGACATCCGGGGCTGACTCCAGCGGAGGGGCCTTGCTCTTCAGCTCCTCTGCGGGGGGCAGCAGGTACACGCTCCGCAGGCAAGTCTGCAAGATCCTGGACTTGACCAGCGGCTTGAGGCTGGGCCGCAGGTTGCTATAAGAAACCAAAGACCAGGCTTTGCAGGCTGTTGGACTGGGGCCAAAGCCTGGCTGAAGAGGTCTCCTGGTGCTGGGCACAGTGGCACATGCCTGTAATCCCAGCAACTCGGGAGGCTGAGGCAGGAGGATCACGAGTTCAAGGCCAGTCTCAGCAAAAGTGAGGCCCTAAGCAACTCAGTGAGACCCTGCCTCTAAGTAAAATACAAAATAGGGCTGGGGATGTGGCTCGGTGGCTGAGTGCCCTGAGTTCAATCCCTGGTACCTGCCCCCTGCCAAAAAAAAAGAGGGCTCCTGGTGAGGATAGACTGGCCCCATTTGGGACCTGGAAGTGGACCTGGGCAGCGACACACCTGACGCTGGGTGGGGAGGGTGTGGGAATGAAGCTCACTGGGCCGGGAAGGGCCTCCAGAGACGGAGACTGCAGCAAGCCATCCAAGGGGCTTCATTTTCTTGGGTTCTTCGGTATTTGTAAGAAAGTTAGGGATTACTCTGGGATCAGTCAGGGCTGTGAGTGGGATCAAGGGAAACCGATGACCAAGATCAGAACTTGATTTGCGGCCAGGTCAGGACTCGAGGGTTGACAGGCCAGGGCTTGACCAGGGTCAGGGCTCGGAATGTGCTAGCACAGCCACCTGTCTGCTGGGAACAGAGCAAACCTAGCCTTCCGGAAGGAAGGTGTCCTGGCCCCGCCCTGGAGTTCACCCAGCCCTTCCGTCCTCTCCACACTCAGTGGGCCTGCCTGTCTTTGTTCCTGACCCCAGGGGGAGTCACCTCAGGCCCACAATGACCAGTATGATCTTCTGCCGGCGGAGGGTGACCAGGAAGTCGGGCTCCTTCTGGAGGATGCACTGGGAGGGTAGAGGAGGGACCAGCGTGGCAGTGGCACCCAACCAGCCCGGGCCTGCCCGCCCCCAGCAGCCCTGGGACACTGCTCACCAGCAGGCACTGGATGAGCTCTGGCGTCTGAGTGAACTTGTAGTTCTGGGCGCCATACTTCTGCCTGAGCACCCTCGTGAGCAGGATGGACGCCGTAAGGAAGCTCGATTCCAGGACTTCGTCCTAAAAGATGAAAGATGGGCCAGGTCAGGGGACGTGGCAGAGAGTTCCCCACAGCCTGCTGTGCAGCCCAAGCAGCCACCCTAACCAGGGGGTCGCGGCACACACGCACACACACGCACAGCCATGCAGGCACGGGGTGCACACAGCGCACGCGCCTGACACACCAGAGCACAGGACACGGGCCTCCCTGCACAAAGGCACACACGGGCACCGCAGCTCACACAGCTCACGCCAGCCGACAGGCAGCACACAGCCGGGACCGCGTGCACAGCAGCGCACACACACCACAGCCCCAGGGGCCAGCAGCTCTGGGCAGTTGAGAGCCACCCCTGGGTCTGGAGTGTGAGCACCCGGCAGGATTTGCAGAGACGCGAGGGGCGCCCCTACCGGCCTGTGGCTCAGGGCTGTGCAGGCTGGTCCCGCCCCCTCCGCCAGCCTCACTGCCCTGGAGCAGGCAGAGCCCCAGCCCAGGGATGCAGGGAGCAGCCCCAGGGCGGGCCCTGCCTGAACACATCCCTGCGCCTGTGACCGGGCAAGGTGACTGAGGTGCCTGCCCTCCCGCCCTTCCCTGGAGGCCGGGGCAGGGCTCACGTAGTGGCTGCAGGAGAAGTAGTACACCATCCTGGAGATGATGTTGTCCACCCAGGGCAGGATCCGCTCCCTGGCGTGTGTGGCCATCTGCCCATAGCACAGCAGGGAGGTGCTGCTGACCCACTTCCAGTGCAGGTCGGGGTCCTCCAGCTGCGGGCGGCAGGCGGCAGTGGGGCCTGTTTCTCTGCCCACCTGGCTGCCCTCCCAGCTTGCACCCACCTCTGCCCCAGGAGAGTCAAGCCCTCTACTCAGCTCCTTGTGGTGGCCAGCTCCTTGGGGGTCTAGTCCCAGGCCTGGCACCAGCCCTGTCCTCCAGGGAGCCCCTCAAGTTGGTGCCTGGAACCCTCTGCCTTCCTAGGCAGGCATTCCCCTTTGGGGCTCTCTGGTGGTCTGCTTTTCCCAGAGAGGATTCTGGGGCAGGGAGAGGCTGGGGAAGCCAGCTGCCCAGCACTGCCCAGAAGAGAAGCGAGTCCAGGCCACACAGCACCAGGATCTGGGGGTCCCTTCACTGCAGGTCCTCCACCCAGGATTGACATCAAGTGTAGGGGGGGACTTCAGCCAGCCTGCATGGCACACACCAGCCCCCCAGAGCCCTCCTGCCAAGGCTCTCCCAGCCCCACTCGGGCAGCGTCCAGGGTCTCTACCTGGCTCTCTGGGGACGGGAGGGCCCACCTCAGGAACCTGGTGCGGCCCATGTGCTCCAGCAGGTCCCACACCTCCTCCAGGTGCGTGGTGCATGCTAAGCCCACAGAGAGGGCAATGCCCTGTGGGCAGAGGGTCGTGTGTGGGGCCCGGGCCAGGTGCTCCCACTCCAGCCTCCCAGGCCCCTCTTCCAGGGAGGACCAGTCAGCGCCTGGTGCAATGATCCCCCACTGTGAGACTCACACAGATCTCCACATGAGAGAGGACAGAGGGCCAGGAAGAGGCAGGGGCCCCAGGGGGCAGGCCCCCGAGAGGGGGAAGCCCCTGATGCCAACCCACCTTTCTCTGGCTGCAGAACCGGTGGGAGGACTCCAGGAGGCTGGTCAGGTGCCTCCTCACCAGGTCCACGTCGGTACACTCTCGAAGGAAGATCCCGAAGAGTTGGAAGAGGAAGGCCTGGGCAGAGGGAAGGGAGTGCTGGCCACTGGCCGGCAGGCAGGGCCGACTGTGGGCGGGAGGGGCTGCTTGCTCCTCGTGTGATGGCTGTTGCAGGTGACGCCCCCGGACTTTCCATTGTCAGGGCTGTCCTGGAGCTCCGGCCCTAGGCCCAGGCCCTGTCCTCCTCGCGTGGGTCCCAACCACACACTTGGAGTGGTGGGACAAACTGCCCTCCCCGCAGACGAGGAGACCACAGGACAGCCTCACGCCCTTCAGTGCTTCACGCGGAAGCAGGCTGGCGTCCTGTCTGCGGCGTGGTACCTGGGAGGTCACCCTCCTGGGGCTCTGAGCAGCAGAGGGAGGCCCTGGGAAACTGTCCCAGGCACTGACCTTGTCCTCAGCCTTCTGGGGGTCCAGCTTGAGGAACTCCAGCAGCCTCTGAATGTCCATGCCTGTGTCTGACCCCCGACGCTTCTCCACCACCTGTGGGCAGAGCTCCGGCTCAGGTCCCATGTCCGCTTCCACCCACCCTGCAGGGCAGGACAGAGGCTGGGCCCTTAACATGGCCAGAAGCCCTGCCTGCATCCTGGAGCACTCCCCATCCTGCTGCCACCATGCTGGCCCTGCACAGCCCATTCCCCCGGAAAGGACATTCCCATCCCAGCTCCCGAGCCTAGGCTGGCAGGTCCCCATACCCAGCTGAGTGCTGGGGGCAGCCTCCCTCTGCAAGCCATGGCCCTGCTGTGGTCCTGCTTCTGTCATCCCCCAGACCTCAAAGAATCTTCCTGAGTGGCCCAAGGGTGTGGCCAACAGCCTCCAGAGGATGGAAATGAAGACGAGCAGAAATTTGGAGGATCGGGCCAGGATAGCCTCACCCACTTCGGGACCTCAGCAACCTCTGGTGGCAGCTCAGGTCATCAAGCTGGTCTGGGGACAGGGGCCTCCCAGAGGAGGAGCAAGTCTGGGTCCTGCTTCCCCACATCCCACAGCTGGTTGGAGAACAATCGCAGGAGTCCTGAGCCTGGGGAGCCTTAGCTAGCACTAGTGGGCAGGTCAGGAGGAGGCCCTGAGCTGCAGGACCCGGGCCTCAGGGACCTTTGTGAGTCCTCCACCTGCTCCCGACTCCCATGCCCCAACTCCCTCACACCTGGCACCCTCAGGATGGCAGAGGCCCGTGGGAGCCATGGGAGGTTGGATGGTGGTGACAGTTGTGAGGTGAGCCAAGGCTTCTTCCCAGGCCCCGTGACTCTGGGGTAGGAAGCGGGAGGTGACAGCAGGCCCACCCTGTCAGGGGGAGAGTTCCTGGCCTACCTGGCTGTGATCAAGCAGGTAGATGCAGATGGTCTCCAACACCAGGTTCTGCTCAGTGATCAGCATGGCCCTGGCTTTGCTGACCAGTTGGACCTCCCAGGGTGGGTTGTAACTCCAGCACTTTCCCATATCTCCTAGGAACCCCGAGTCTGAGTAATCTGCAGAGGGCCCAGAAGCAGACAAGCAGTGCACTCTGCCCACCAGTCCCAGTGACCCAGGACCATGACCCTCATGGGTGTGGAGGAGAGGCTGGGCTGCAGTGGAGACCCCGTACCAGCCCACACCTGTCCCTGTGAGGGCCCCTCCCCAGATCTGCGATCAAACTTTCTTTAAAATGTACTTAAAGAAGCCGGGCACAGTGGCGCACGCCTGTAATCCCAGCACTTGGGAGGCTGAGGCAGGAGGATCGCTAGTTCAAAGCCAGCCTCAGCAACTGAGCGAGGCCCTAAGCAACTCAGTGAGACCCTGTCTCTAAATAAAATACAAAATAGGGTGGGGATGTGGCTCAGTGGTGGAGTGCCCCTGGGTTCAATCCCCAGTACTGAAAAAAAAAATGTACTTAAAGAAAACTGAAAGCAGAGAATGTGGAGGGCAGGCTTGCCCTGCTGAATGCAGGGCTGTGTCACAGAGGCACGGTGACAAGCTCAGAGTAGGGTCAGTGTGCAGCCAAATGACCTGGGCACAGGGTTCTGACACAGCCCAGGGCAGAGGGATGAGACCCATCACCAGAACTCAAAACTACAGATCAACAGGGAAGACATGGATGAACCAACAGTGCCCAAGTCATCTCTCATCCTTTGGAACAAGTTGACCTGGATCCCTACCTATTTCTCACACCAAGATAAACAGCAAAGAGGAGCAACATCTGAAGGGCAGGACGAAAGCTGTGGGCTTGTTATCTGTGACCCTAGGGTGGCAGCGGATAGGGACAGGGGAGACCACTTCTGCAATCAGCAGCACACACTGTCCACCACAGCAAGGACAGACTGGGCAGGTGCCCTCTCCATGTCCCCCAGCAGCGGGTTCCCTCTGCAGCCTAAACCCAGGCAGAGGAGCCCTACAAGCCGTCAGATCAAAGATGGTGGTGCCCACCAACGACCCAAGAAGCAGGAAAAGAGTAAGATGTGATTTTTTAAATCTGTCAATGACACAAACACGAGAGAGTGTGAAGGGTGACAAGTCTCAAAACACCAACGGCAGTGTGTGCAGAACTGCACCTTCTCCAGGCAGAGCGAGACCTGGGGGCCCGGCGGTGAGTGTGGACCCGTGGCCCAGAGCTCTCAGGGGAGTCAGCCTGCTTCCATTTGCAGAAGGTCTTGAGCCAGCCAGGCTGGGGGTGGAAACCAGGTCTCTCTGGGTCAGTGCCCCATCCCCTACCTGGCGTCTTGCCCATGAGTAAACTCAGCCTTTGCCGCTCACCCCCTGGGGACTGAGCACCAGCACCACCATGCGGGGCCCTCGCCTGAGTCACCCAGCTCCCCCACACCTTCCCACTCCTGGCCCTGGCCCGGTGCCACCTTGGGGAGGAGCCTGCTGCTGGCATCGAGAGTGTCACCCGCCCTGACCCTGTGCAGGTGGCCAGGAGGGGCTGTGTGGTGGGCTGGGGCTCATTTCTCATAGATCCATGTGGTCATTCACCCCATGAAATCCAGCTGACTGTCCACCTGGTCAGCCCTGAGGCCACCAGTCAGCACAGATGTTTGTGTCTGTAATGGCTTTTGGAAGGTCCATGCCACCTCTTCTGGATCCCCAAAGCCCCAAGGACTGGCAGCAGAGGAGCAGCAGCAAGATCTCTGAGAAGCTGGTTGGCAGGTGGCACCCAGCTGGCCCTGCCTGCTCAGGAGGCTCTGAGCCCTCTTTATCCTTGGATGCAAGGAACGGGGAGTGAGGACGGGCAGGTGGGGGACAGAAAGGGGCCTGCCACAACCCCACCTCAGGCCCATGGGGTCACTGAAACTGTCCCAGGCTTGTCCGCCCAGCTGGCTTGCCAGGAGGCGAGGTCTTGCACAGGGAATGGGAACAGAGGAACCCCTGCTGAGCCTGGACGCCTTGGTGCCCCTAGTCTGCCCATACCCAGACTCTGCCCGCTGTCCCTGCTCACCAAGCTCCAGCTCCTGCTCCTCCCTGGGTGATAGGCGGTTGGACAACCAGAGGGGCCGGTGGAAGACATCGCTGGTTGGGGCCAACATGGAGCACGGTGCCTCGGGACCTGGCAGGGACAGGACAGCCTTGCACCCTCCCCAGAGGAGAGCCAGGCTATGTGGGGTCCCCCAGTCACCCTCAGCCTGAGCAGACCGACCTTGGGCTCCTTGCTCCTAACCAGTGCTCCCTTGGTTACTCCAAACTCAACCACAGCCCCTCTCAGCCACCCCTAACCCTCCAGGCCCCTCACCATGGGGCCTGGGGAGGCGGGAGGGAGCTCCTGGCTGCCCTCCTCAGAGGCCTGGACCTGGGCTCTGCTTGGCTGAGCACACTCACAGGAGCTGAGAGTGGGTAGGGAGCCCAGCACCCGAGACAAGGGCCAGTCTGCAGGCAACACCAATGGCCAGAAGCCCCTGGACCTAGGAGAATGTCCTGGCACCCGTGGTGCAGCGGCCCCACAGGGCATGTGGGGACTCAGAGCCTCTGCTGCCCTTGCCTCCACCTGGCTTCTCCTCTGATGTCCGTCAGAGCTCTGCTCAGCACCTTCCTCTCATCCCCCTGAGCCCCTCCTTGAAGGGCCCACCCTGCCCGAGCTCCCAGGGGGTCATGGGGGAGCAGTTGTGGGGCTGAGCCAGAGCTGCATGTCAGCTAGCCTCCGGGGACCTGAGAATCCAAGGTCACTGCAAGCACACAGGACTCTCGATCACCTGGACACAGGGGCTGGGTGGCCTCCCTCAGGGTCCAGAGCCCCTGCCTGCTCAGCCAGGATCACCAGGCCAGGTTCTGGGGGAGCAGGCCTGTCAGCCTGACGAATCAGCCCATGGTTGTCCACCAGGCCGGCCCTGCCGCCACCCACACCTCTGCCCAACAAAGGCCCTCATTCGTCTCCTGAGGTCCCTCCTTGGCAGTTCTCCACCCTGACCTGGGACTGAACTGGCAAAGACCCTGCCTCAGCAGGGCCTCGGCAGCCTTGGTCACAGCCCACCTGTCCTGGGCCCTCACCCAGCCACCTGCTCCCCCTGCCAGGGCCCCCTTGTGCGGCCTCCCACTGCTCTGAGCCCAGCCTCCACGTGACCATCCCCAG
>JAJEJO010004298.1:0-17488 GCA_020662805.1 Glaucomys volans | reverse complement strand
CTTCCCCAGGTGCCCGCTTCCCCAGGTGCCCGCTTCCCCAGGTGCCCACTTCCCCAGGTGCCCACTTCCAGCCCAGGGAAGCCCGGCCCACACCTGCTCTCGAGGGGAAGTGCACAGGCTCTGCATGTGGAGAGGGCTCCCAGAGATGGGAGGTCTGAGTGGACCACAAGCCCTTGCCTCATCCCAGGACCAGTGTCTGCTCTGTGCCGGGCCCTGTTCTAGCTATGGAAGCGCCATCCATCCCCAGGCCCTGTGCTAGGGCATGTCAGAGCCTCCTGCGAAGTCCTCCTGAGTTGTTGAGTGGGGCCGATGCCTCCTGAAGTGGACGGAGATGGGAGCTTGTGAATGGAGGAGGTTCTTGGCCCCCATCATGACCCTCCCACTCCCATTCTGATGGGGACAGGAGGCTTGTTCCTTAGTGGCCCTGAGTGTGGAGATAGACTGACATTTCCCAGCAAGATCGGGCCAGGTACAGGGCAAGGCAAGATAATTACAGGGCACAGCAGAGGCTAAGAATAGCCTCCTCTACAGCCCAGCCTCCTGCAGGGAAGAGCCAGCGGCAGAGCCTGGGGTCCCAGGCAGACAGAGGGCTGTGCTTCACTGTGAGGCCACTTCTGGGATTGTGCTGGCAGGGGGCATCACAGGGCATACTTGGGAGTCTCTGTCCTCAAGAGCACCACGCAAGGGCCAGTCCACTGCACAGCACGGCCCTGGGCGGGCCCAGGTCTTGAAGAAGCTGAGAGCAGTGCTCTGGGCGGGAGGAGGTAGTCAGACTGCGCCAGGCCCTGTGGAAAGGGTGGCTCAGGGGCCCCCGTGGGACAACCCCAGAATCTGGAGGCAGGCACAGCAGTGCCACGCACAGTAAAGGTGCCCTGCCCGACCTCCTCCCAGCTGAGGAACGTGGGCTGACTTGGCAGGGACCCAACTGCCCCCGCCACTCCCTCCTCGGGTGACTGTCTTTGGGGGGCAGCTCCCAGCGAGTCAACCTGCCTTGCAGCACCCCGGGCGTTCCACTGCCCTGGGCCAAGGCCCTGCAGCTCGGCATGGGGAAGGGGGGCACAACCCAGTGTGATGGGGAGGGGACCAGGGGCTGCTAGTGGCGGGCCCAGTTCCCGGAGATGGGAGTAGGCACGCTGGAGGGACCCCGGGGACTGAGTTGAACAGAAAACCACGGGAGAGCTTCAGGCAGCAGAGTGAGCCATCAGGGTCCTGGGAGGGAGTGAGGTCAGTACAGAGCTCGCAGGACTCTGGTGAAGAGATCCCAGAAGGGCTGGGAGAGGCGAGGGCAGTGGGGGACAGGGACCTGAGGGGCAGAGGGAGACGGAGACAGAAAGTGGCCACAGAGGAGAGGGCGAGACAGGGAGGCAGAGCAGAGGGGCCACACTGTCTGCAGGCCAGACCAGGAGGGTGAGGGGGGTGGCCTGGGCCTCCTGCTGGGCGAGGAGGCTAGCTGGATTGGGACCCAGCTTCCAGAGACAGGGAGGCCACCTAGAGGCCTGGGGAGGTGGCAGGGGAGCCAGGCCACCGCAGGGCAAGCAGGCCGTGGACAGCTGGGAAGTGGCCGCATCTAACTGGTTGCTGGGGTAGGGAAGGATGCCAGCTTGCCCAGGGCATCCAGGGCCACTGGGAATGGGGAGGGTGGGTGGGGAGCAGGGCTGGGGCTCAGGGCGCTGCTTGGGAAGTCAAGATGGAAGAGATGGGCAGTGGAATTGTGCCTGTGGCCGGGGCTGGGGGAGAATTCTCGTGGGTGCAGAGAGCAGAGTGGCTGTGGGGGCGGGGCAGCCTGGGGTTCCCATGACCAGTGGGGCAGGGCCAGCCAATGTGCACCACCCCAGGCCTGTAAAAGCAGGGGACCAGCTGGGTGCTCTGGGCGAGCCTGGGGCAGGGGTCAGACGATAAGGGTTTCATGAAGGTCAAGGGCCTCCCTTGACCTTGACCAGGTCATCCTCCTGAGCAGCTCAGGGTGCCAGGGGCAGGACCCTGAGCCCCAACCTCGCTCCCTCACCGGAATGAGGAACCGGCAAGCTCACATCACCTCATCTCTGGCAGGAGAGGTAGGAGGGGTCACTGTGGGCAATGGCAGGTGGTCGCCTTGCCATTGAGGATGGCAGCTCCTGGAGAGGGGACACCTGGTGTCCCCTGCAGGGCGTTGCTGACCAGGGTCAGGGGCGGTGGCTCCTGAGAGTGGGGACAGTGCCCTGCAACCTGAGGCCCTGGTGTCAAAACCAACCCAACCAGCCCCCTGCATTCACAGGGACCCCCAGGTCCCACCGTGCTGTCCATACCTGCACCCAACCAAGACCTGCCTACCTCTCCTCCTCCCCGGTCTCAGGCCAGCTTCCCAGGACGTGGGCAGGGGCCTCACTGAGGCAGAGGTCCGGTCTCTGGCATGGGCTGGGAGGCAGGAAGGCAGGAGGGAAGGACCCAGACAGGGAGTCGGGGCCTGGTCACCCAGCAGGCTCGGGTTTAGAGGACGCCCTGGAGTTGCTGTGCATGGGCAAGTTGGGACCCTGGAGCCCAGGTCAGTGAGCCAAGGGCTGCACACCTCCAAGGCACCAGGGTCCCCATACCCTCAGCGAAGGCAGTGGGGCAGGTCAGAAATGGACAGGCCTTCCTGCCCGGCCAAGAATGCCTCTGGGGCAGGCAGCTTCTCAGGGCTCCTCCCACAGGCCAGCCAAGGTACAGTGGCCTCTTTGGGCACCTCCACGTGCTTCTGTGGCCTAGTTGCCCCACCCTGGGGCGGGGAGGCCAGGCCTGTGTCTGTCTGGGTAGTGCTGGGCAGTTGGCCTCGGGTCCAGTGCAGGAGAGTCAGGCCAAGACCAGACCTTGCAGGGAAGGCCTGACCTCCTCTGTCCCCAAAACAGAGTGGGTCACCTCCAAAGCGAGCTGTTGGAGCCCATCATGCACCAAGGAAGCAGGCATGGGGACGGCCCAGGGGACCGGTGACCAGGCCACGCCCTCCGTGTGGGCAGTGGCTGATCATGGCAGTGGAGCCCCTGATCCTGACTGGACATGGCTCTGTGGGCCTGTGGGACCCAGACTAGCACCTGTGGGGTTTGGGGA
This sequence comes from Glaucomys volans, assembly GCA_020662805.1. NCBI lineage: Eukaryota > Metazoa > Chordata > Mammalia > Rodentia > Sciuridae > Glaucomys > Glaucomys volans. The sequence goes on along the minus strand of JAJEJO010004298.1, from coordinate 14,425 downwards.
GGAAGGAACGGAGGCGAGTATGTGCCCTCAGGGACAGGTGTGGCCTCTGAGTATCACTGGACCCCTGGCAGAGAGGCAGGGCCTGTCCAACCCTCTCCCATCTTTGGGCACGGACTCTGCTTATAAGGGCATGCTGATCACCCGTCACTTGGACAGGACACCAGGGCCTCTGCTGCCCCGCCTCTCCCACACCACCCTCTGCCCTGGGTGATCTTGGCAAGCCCAGGGAGGAAACCTGCGGTTTCCAGATGGCCTCCCTCCATGTCCCAGGGTCTGTTCCTGAGGAAAGGACTCAGTGCGTTGGGACTGGCAGGGCATGTGCGAGGCAGAGCAGGGCTGGAGGGAGTGGGAGCCTCTGTGACCTGGACAAGGCTGCCCAGCCTGGTGACCTTGCCCTGCCCTGCATGCCTGTGGACACCCAGCCTGCACCCCCCAAAGAGCCACCCTCCACTGAAGGGCACCCCAACACTTAGTGACGGGTCCAGGTCACTGGGACAGATACTGGGTCATAGACTCTGTGCCCACAGGCCTGGGTAGGGAGCCAGGGCTGGGCTGTGCTGAGCCACAGCTCCCGCCCCTCCTGGCCTGGGCTCCTCACATCCCCCGGGCCTCACTGCTGTGCTCTCCTGCACCTCCTGTCCCACTTTGAAGGGTGCCCTTCACCCTGCCCCGCCCCGGCCAAGTGCTCCTGCTCAGGGGCTGTCTGTGGGTCAGTGGGGCAGCAGCCTCTCCAGCGCTGCCCCTTCCCTGGCCTGGCACATCTGCAGCTGGCTTCCTCTCTTAGACCCCAGAGGTAAGGCCAGTGCACACCCCACTCTGGCAGAGCATGGGGGTCCCTAGGTAGAACCTGACGCCCACCCTCCCACCCTGGTGCCTCTTGCTGAGGCAGACTTGATTTTAGGGAAAGGCAGTGGACAGCATGTGGCAGCCCTGGGGTTTTGCCTATGCCCACCTGGCCAGAGACTTCCCACCAAGCTGGCTGTGCAGGGGGCCCTCAGGTCTCCCAGATGCCTGCCCCCAGTCCCAATTCTGCTCCAAAACCCCCTCTCTGTGTCCCAATCTCCCTGCTCCAGAGGAGATGAGGCTGAGTGGCCAGTGGTGCCTCCTGGGCAGGGTGGGCAAGGTAGAGGAGACTTGGGTCACAGGACTTGGGAGGTCCGTGGGCAGCTGGGCAGCCCTGCCAATGCCATCCCTTGCTGCCAGACCCTCTGTGTTCTGGGAAGACCCGAGTTGCACCTCCAGGCCTCGCCAGTGAGGGGTGACTTATGAAGGGAAGGCCGGTCCTCGGCTGCCAGCCTTCATGTGAGCAGTAGCATGGGGCACAGAGTGCTGCTCGCTGCGTGGTGGCCCGGCCTCCTGTCCCTGCCACTCTCCTCTCCCCATTGTTGTCAGCAGTTTCATTATTTAAAAGAAACAGAGGAGAACTGGACAGAGGAAGCCCTTTGATCATGGAGGCTGCACTCAGGCGGCCCGCTGGCCCTGCCTGGAGGGCGACATTTCCTGGCGGCAGGTGGCTGTCCTCACTCCATCTGTGTCCTGGCCCCCAGGCCTCCTCTCTGTGTCCCAGCAGGCTCCATTCTGCCCCCAGCAGGTGCAGCAAGGGCCATGCTGCGGCCAGGTGCCCAGCAGGGCCAGCTCCACCCAGGCTGGACTGGGCTGGCACTGCCCACCCTGCCCTCACTGCCCCCTGGGACCCCCCCAAGCAGAACAACCTGCTGGAGGGGTCAGTGGGCCACGGAGCAGCTCCTGCAGATGACAGTGGAAGCCAGTGGAACCTTCATCTGGTGACACTCTGAAGGTGTTTTGTGATGTGAGGATCAGCCCGGGGAGTGTGGGTGGCCTGATGCAGCCACTGGGAGGCCGAAGGGCAGAGGGGAGGCTTCCCTGCAGAGACGCTGGCTTCATGCTGCCCAGGGATTCTAGGCTGCCGGTGCCCAGGAAGACAGTTTCTTGAGATCGCTCCCTCACTGCCCGTCTCCTCCCAGCCCTGCTTCTCACTGAGTGCTGACTGGTGCAGGGTTCAAGCCCCCTGCAGGCCACCTCTCCCTCCCCCTGGGAACCTGGCACTTCCCACAAAGGCCGGAGGCTGGCTTCCACCAGGCAGCAACTCCCTCACTTCCAAGTCCCTGAGCCCACTCGTGGGCTCCCTTCAGGGAGTTCGCCCTTGGACAGTGAGTTCATGATCCCCAGCCAGGGCTGACAGAGTGCCTCCTGCCTGGGCCCTGCTTTGCCACATCCCTCTGGCTCCAGGGCCTGAACAGGCTGTGGTGCAGCCACGGCAGTGGAGGTCCCAGGGCACACCCCGTACTCCCGTAGAACTCAGAGGGACGGTACTCTGAGCTCAGCTTCAACAAAGGCTCCTGCCCACGGCCTCAGGCCTGGAGGCTGCAGGGGGATGGCCTCTGGGGTGGAGCCTCAGGTCCCCAAGGCTAAGGACCAGGACACTGGAGGTTTCCCTTGGTGGGGGCAGGGGAGGATGTAGCAGTGCTCCCCCACCCCAAGACTCTCCCTGCACCTTGGGGACTCCAGTCACCCCTCAGGCCATAGGGCCTCCCTCAAAGCTCCCCTCCAGCCCAGCCTACCCCCAGAGAGGCAGCAGGAACTCTCCACAAGTTTCAATGTTTTATTAACAAAATCTTATAAAAAGAGTCTGTCTTCGAGGTAAGGTGGCAGGGGTTCAGACCTGGCTAGACTTTCAAGGTGAAGTTTGGGGGTAGCCACACCCTCTGAGGTCACCCCAGGCCCCAGGGCCTCTCTGCAGCCTGTGCTGGCCAATGAGTATGAGTTATGGCTTATGTGCAAAAATAAAATCTGTGGGGTGGGCAGGGACACGGGTGGAGATCATCAGGTCATCTGCAGACTTGGTCCCCAGGATCTGGAACCCCGACAGGCAAGGCAGAAAGAGGAACCTCCAAAACTTCAGCTTGGGCCTGCTCTGGCTCAGACATGAGTGGCCCAGCACCGGCACAGGGTCTAGCCTGGGCAAAAGCAGGGTCAGGGCAGGACAGAGAGCCTGGGACAGCCCAGGAGCAAAGGCCTCAGGATCTCCTGGGGCTGGGCTGGGGCTGTTGCGCAGGGGCTGGGCCCTGGCCTCGAGGCTCCTGAAAGGATCTGGCAAGAGACCACGGCCACACAGCAAGCAGGGACTCCCTGCTTGAAGGGCCAGGGTAGTGGACCCCTGGCTTTGGCTGCAGTGGCTCTAGGGGTGGGCAGCTGGTGGCCAGCGGGGCAAGCAGAGCGGCGGGCCCTGGCCCTCACGCTGGTCCGTCCTCACCACCAGCTCTCAGCTGAGCTGGGAGCTGCCCTGTGCCAGATCGTCTCCTCTCTGCAGCGGCCCTCTCGGCCATCCTGGGGCTTCTGTGCAGGCAGCCCGAGAGGCGCAGAGTGTCAGGCTCAGCAGCAGAAGCTTCAAGGCAGTGAGAGACCTGAAGGAAGAGAAGTAGGGCCATCAGCCACAGAGCAGTGGGCTCGCAGGCAGGAGTGGGGACAGGAGTGTGGGTTGGAGCCCCTGGGGTCCTGGCACAGACTCCACCTTCCCCAGGGCTGGGTGAGCCTGGGCAGGATGGCAGAGGGCAGTCTTGGGCAGAAAGGATGGGCTGTTACCTGTTGTTATTCTCCTGGCTCCCGGTGCTGGCTGCTGCCTCAGCCGGATTTGAGGACTTGGCCCCTCTGGGGCTCTGCGCCTGCCGCAGCTGAGTCACCGAGCAGAGCTCAGACCTTTCTCGCCCGGCATGAATCACTATGCTGAGATGAGAAAGCACAGGGTCCCTGTGAGCTGGCTCGGCAAGCTCCCCCAGCACTGCCTCCCACCCCAGCCCTCTCCTTGCTCCTGGGGTCTCTCTGCACTCCCATGATGTCACCCCCGCCCCATCTCTGAAGCTAACTTGTGGGGGAAGCCTCTGAGCCTCAGTGGGCTCACCTGGAAAATGGGCTGGGCCCTGGACCCCCTGAACCCTAAGCTGCCACAGAGGCCGGGACTCACCTGGGGGCCAGGAGACGCCAAGACCTCAGGTCTGCTGCCGCTGCTGCTGCTGGAAGTGCAGCTTAGGCTCTCCCCGGGAGGGAACTGTGCTGCCCGAGGCTGGCTGTCTGCCCTGGGGGGCGACAAGAGTGCCAGCTGGCTCTGCAGCGTCTGCCAGGAGCGGGTGGAGGACCGGAAGTTGAGGCTCGGCACTGGTTCTGCCTTGCCTTCTGCCTGGGTGCCTGTGAGCGGTCCCTGCCTTCTGGACACTTGGTTTCCTGTGTACCCAGAGGCACTGGAGCAGAATGAAGAAGCTGGGGATCTTCTGTGATGGCCTGAGAGTGGGGAGGATGGGGCTGCCCCTGGGCCCAGGCAAGCAGGGCCAGGAAGACAGAGGAGGGGGCGACAGCAGGAGCCCTGCAGGGAGGAGCTCCCGTTGCTGGGGCGGTGCACACTTCTGGGTGTGGTGTCTGGACGGGCCTGGAGACTGAGGTGCCTGGTTGGAGGAGGGCTGCCCCCTGCAATCAGTGCCAGATCAAGTCCTGGTGAGCAAAAGCCACAGGATGGCTGTGGCGGGCAGGCTGGGGGCCCTGGGCTGCCCTCTATTCAGGCTGGGTCCGGTCACTGGCCACAGACTCACTGGTGAGGGCAGGAGTGAGGGCCTCTGCCTCGTCCTCAGTGGGCGCTTGGGGGCCGGCCGGCTCAACGCCCTGCTCCAGGCCGTCCTGCACCTCCATGCCTCTCTGGATGAGCTGCTCCAGGGTCTTGGGCAGTGGGTGGCGCAGAAAGCGCTTAAGCTTGGGCTGCAGGGTGCCCACCACATACTGGATGATCTCCTCCTCCTCGGCGTCCACGTACAGGGTCTGGTACAGGTCCCGCTTGCGCCACAGGAACTGATCCAGTGGCTCGCCCTGCTTCTGCGGCAGGTCCAGCTCCCGCTGGATGGCCTCTCGGGACAGAGTGCCCTCGCTGTACTGCAGGAACTCCTTCTTGAACTCCACCCAGTTCTTCACGGAGCCCTGCTTGAACTCCCACCACTTCCTGGCGGGCCCGTTCATGTGGTTCTGAATCTGGGACAGCCAGTACTCCTCGGAGCCACCCACCTGCCGCAGGTACTCCTCCAGGTGGCTCAGGAACTCCCGAGGGTCCTCGAAGATCTGCGTGTCCACACCGGGGCTTGGCTGCCCGTCCTCTCCCTGGGCCCAGGGCTGGTACTGCTGGGCTTCTGCTGGCTCCTGACCTGGCAGCTCACCAGCGGCAGGCGGCGGGGTGATGGCATAGGGGCTGACCGTGTAGTCATAGGGGTCCGTCTCCTGGCAGTAGCTCTCAGGACCCCCCACGCCCACGGAGACCGTGTGGCGGGCTGGCTCATTGCCCACGGGATACTTGCCGCCCATGGACTCCAGGCGGTCGGCCCACTTCTCCAGTCTGTAGAAGACCTCGCGCCACACATGCATCTCGCGCTTGACCCAGCGCTCCAGGTTGGCGATGGTCTCCTGGCAGCGGCACAGGCAGGCCTTGATGGACTTCTTCCAGCGCTGCGAGTCGCCCGTGGGCACGTAGCCGTCCAGGTTGTTCTCCAGCTTGCCCACCGACCTGTGCAGCCCCTTCAGCTCGCGCTCCACCTGCTTGGATACCTCGGTCAGCAGGTGCCGATGGGTCCTCCGCACGTGCTCCAGCATCTCGGCGCGGCACTTACCGATCTGCAGGATCACGTTAGGCTTGGCCGCCGGCCCGCCCCGCTGCCCGGGGTAGGCGTGGAGGCCGCCGCTCGTCATGTGGTCCAGCTCCATCTGCGCGCAGGTGGCGGCGCTCCGGACGGGCTGCGAACTATTCTGGGACAGGCGCTGTGAGAGCGCAGGGCGCCGGCGGCGGCGGAGAGCGGGGCGGCGGCGGAGCGGCGGGAGCCCGTGTGCGGCAGCCGCGGTGCGGCAGGTGCGGCAGGCACGGCAGGTACCTTGCGGCAGAGGCTGAGCGAGGACGCGGCGCCCGTACTCTGCACCGAGCCGCCGCCGCAGGCTCTTTATGCTGCCCGCGGCCCGTGGGCGGCCCCTGCCGAGCCCGGCTCCCATTGGCTCAACCGCAGGCTCCCGCCCGCGCCCGCCGCCGCAGGCCCCGCCTCCCCCGCGCCCACTCGGCCCGGTCGGGCGGGCGGGGTGCAAGGACCCGCCCCCTGCACACTCCGGGTGACTAATCCGCTCCCCTGCGCACCTCCCACTCGGGACGCTGGCTCTTTCAGCCTGCGGGACCGAGGGATAGGGCTGGGGACTAGAGAGCCCCCGGGCCCTCGCCAGCGCTGGGCAAGGAGGGTGCGCAGGGACAGGTTGTTTACCTGCTACGCCCGCCCAGGGTCTCATGATATCTTGCCTGACAGCAGCGGGGCCCGTGGGACACTACCCTTCTGGATCCTCGCTGCCCCTGCCCCTGCCCGTCCTGGCTTTGCAGTATGAGCAACCGCACAAGAGCCCTGGCAGGACCCTTTCCCTTCGGAGCCCTTTAGCCTCACCTGTGGTTTCAGTGGCGCGCGCACACACACTCACACACACTCAAACACACACACACACCAGCTTGGGCCCATCTCTGCCCGCCCCCCCCCCCCCCCCCCCCCCCCGTTCCTTGGGTCCAGGTGCTGGCCTGGTCCTCCCAGCTCTGTGTGAGACATGCACTCAGGCAGTCTGCTTGGGCACTGGTTGTGTGACTCCCAGCAGTGTGGCCATGGATGACAGGCTGCACGGTGCCCCCAGCCAGGTCTTAGGTGCTGCCAGAGATTTTACTTAGGCCCCCAGGTGATCTGGAAGTTGCTACCTGGGGACAAGGGTGGGGGTTGGAAGAGATGCTAGGTCATTCAGCCCCCAAAGTGCTGGCCCCAAATCCCCAGGTCACAGCCAGAACCTGTCCAGAAGCTTCAAGACTGAGGATGGAACAGGGAAGAGGGGCAGGGAGGAGGGAGGAGGAGGGTGCTGGCAGCAGAGATGCAGAGAAAAGCAAAGCACCATATAAGGATCGGGGCTCCGGAAGTGCGATTCCCTCCGGAGGGAGGCCCCTTCCGCTTCCCTGGCAACCGCAGTGCAGTGGGGGAGGGAGGGACATCCTTCCTGGATTACTCCCATGCTGGATGGGTGAGTCTGGGCCTCACATCTTCTGAAGTTACCTGGAAGCAGGTGACACACTGATACCCCCTCAGAGAGCCACAGATGCAGTGACAGCCAGGACACCTTATTCCCCACTGTTACTCCCTCTCCCTCTCTCAGACTCAGGCACTGCACACTCATACCCCCCACTCAGAATCCCCCAGCACTTGCCCCCACTCAGCACCCCACATACACACTCATGCCCCCCACTCAGCACCCTAAGTACACTCATGCCCCACGCTGTCTTGCTCACACACTGGCTGCACTCCCCATGCCCTGCCTGCGCCCCCTGCCCCCACCCACTCTCCCCCCAGCCTCAGCCCTCCTCACAGCCAACCTGTCTCCTCCTTCCCCCTGGGCTTCCGCCTCTGAGGGGAATGTCTCTGGCAAAAAAACTCCCCCAAAATGGCTCTCCTGGCATTTCTAATTAAAGGCAAGTGGGCGGACGGAGAAGGGAGGGCGGAGGGGCACCTCCGAGCTGGGGGGAGAGCCAGGCAGAGAAACTGCGAGAACAGGGACCAGCCTGAGTCTTTGCACTGAGGATTCCCAGAGAACAAGGCTGCAGGACCTGCACCTGACTGACCCTGAGATGTCTGGGCTGCAGTCACCAAGAGGGCCAAAGGCCTGTGCCAGTGGGTTGGACTGACGAAGCAGCTGAATGCAGACTGGTCCTGTGTCTCAGCGTGGGAGTCAGCGCTTCAGTGACCAGGGCTAGCCCTCTGTGTTTAAAAGCCTGACCACATGGCCCTGGGGCAGCCTCACGCTGGGCCAGGATGACTCTGGCCCACAGTTATCTCCAGCTCCCTCTCTATCCCGACCTCAAGTCGCAGCCAAGGACAGGCTTCCCAGAGTGGGAGGCTGAGGAGAGGGAGCAAAGACTGGTATGGCCACAGGCTCAGAGCCCTTCAGTGCTGGGTCTGGAAGGCCAGCCCCTGGTTGTCCAGGCCTGGACCAGGAAGGCTCCCACGGTGGCCCTGCCTGGGAGGATGCCGTGTGTTCAGATGTGTGGCACTCACACCCCTCCCCTGACCACTGAAGAGCTGGACAGGTGGCCCCGTGCAGCCCCTGTGGGTGGAAAGCACATTCTGGTCAATACAGCACAAGGACAGGCGTCCCCGCCCCCTCGTAGGGTCTGCAGAAGCTCTGAACACAGGTCCTGCAGGGACAGGTGACAGGTGACAGGCAACAGCAGCTGCTCTGGGAACACTTAATCGCTGCCCAATTATCACCCCAGAAGCCTTCCGCAAACCCCCGCACTGGAGCCTGGGGCTCCATTCCTCCGCCTCTGGGGAGGAGGCCTGGCTGCAGCCTGGGATGGACCACCTATCACAGGGCCCACACTCCTCCTGCTGCCCACCACCAAGAGGGGCTGGGCACCAAAGGCTGACCCCCAGCCACCATAGGCCTGGGAGAGGACTGGGGGACCTTAACTCCCTGAACCAAACTAGGCTGTTTCTTCAGGCTTAGCCTGCCTAAGCAGAAGGAGGTCCTCTAGGGGAGGGGACAGGTCAAGGGGACCACAGGGGGTGTGCACAGCACTAGGATCTATGTGACGCTGGTTCAGGCCATTCTCCCCATCTGCCCTCATGGCTCCAGGCTCCCAGCCCCAGGATCTAAGCCTGTGATTCTGACCTGCCTCTTTAAGATGGAATGTCCCTCCCAGATGCATCTCAGGGAGCCCACCCCCAGTGTCTGCCTTTCTAACCCCTGTCCTGCCCCTGCCCCTGGAGCCTCCCTCCCTTCCTGAGTCTGTTTTGTGACATGCTTTCTAACAGGGCTCACACCTGCCTCCAGGGATCCCCACAGCCTGGGCCCCCAGAGGGACTGCCTGTCCCCTGCATCTGCCCCCTACTCCCCAGAGGACATGCTCCTCAAGCCCCTCCAGGCCCCCTTATAGAGGTGCCCGGTGGTCCCTGCCTGGCTCCAAGGAAAGGGTCTCCCTGGCAGGCTGTGGCCTGAACACAACCTGGCCCGCCCACCAGACCCAGGTGTTGCAGGCTGCCAGGTATTTCCCAGGGATGCCACCACCAAGTCCAGCCTTCACATGCACCTGCACATGTGTGTATGTGGTCATGCCTGTATTGGCAGGTGTGTAAGCTCACATGGGGCATGTGCCCAGGCAGGCTGAAATGTGTGCATGCACATGCGCAAGCACATACTCGCATCTACCCGAGCAGGAACACACTGATCAACTGCCTCCTGCTCCAGGGCCCCTCTTGCCCGCTTTGGCCTGGGTGGTTGCCCCCAATCTGGTCGTCATCAAGCAGGAGGCCAGGGAAGTGGAGGTGATCTGGTCTGCTCCAGGTGATGGGAATGGTCCTGCTATCTTGGTGGGGGGGTGCACAGGGGTTGGGGCATGTAGGCTTCCTGTCTCTTGCTCTGCCTGAACTAGAGAACTTCCTGTCCAGCCCTCATGTCCAGGCTCCCCAGTCCTACTGTCCTGCAGGGTCATCCCAGGTCAGGTGGCCTCACTCTATTGCCAACTGCTGCCCAGTGGGGCTGGGAGAGAAGGATCAGAGTGCCCATTGCAGGCCAGGGTCCTTGCCCAGGTCTGGCAGGCAGTCTCCCATTCCCCTGCTTTATGCCAGGTGTTCTTTTCTGTCCTGGCCCAGGGGTCCCAGAGCTGCAAGATCTGCTGGCCTTGGCCCACGACCTGCTCGCAGCCCCTGCCCTTCCTTCTCAGGACAGGCCAGGGTTTCCCCAGGTGCCCTGTCTGGGGTCAGGATGCGTCTTGGAGCCTGGAGTGGGGCCTGACCCAGTCCAGGCACCTGCCCAGAGTCAGGGGAGCCAAGAAGGCCCCTTGCCCATCCCTTTCCAGTCAGAAGGCTTGCCTTGCTCACCTGAGCCGGCCTTCATCTGCAGGTGCCAGGGCCCGTGTGAGCGAGGCTGCAGGTCACCGGGAAAGCCAGGGCTCTATTGCCTCCTGCCAGGAGCCACCCTCAGACTGTCACACCTGGAGTGGAGGCGGGGAGGTGGGCTCCCTGGGCTCCTCAGGAGAGGGCTCTGGGCATCCTGCCCACTGCCTCTGCCTGCCCAGGCTGTCGGTGCTGACACAGGAGGGTCACTGGCAGAGGCAGGACACCCAGTCCTCCCACGCCCTGTGCGGAAGCCACTGCCCCCTCTGTGGCCAGCCTGGGTTGCAGAAGTGGGGTAGGGGAGGCCGGGCCAGGAACGGAGGGGCACGGGTCCCAGACTCCCCCAGAGGGCCTGGGCTGAGACTGGGAGAAAAGACCAAAGAAGGAAGAGAAGGACGGGGGTGGGGGAAATGGGAGGCAGAGAAGGATCCAGAAAAGTGGCTGTTCTTGCTAATGTCTCACAAGGGCGGCCTTGACTCTGCACAGAGGTCCTGAGAGGTGGGGGGCCTGCCCCAGACTGCTGGACTGGCACGTGCCGGGCGGCGCGGGGGGGGGGGGGGCGTTCAGGTACAGGGGCTCAGGAGGGCTGAGTGCTCCCCCACCCCGCCACCCCTCCCTGAGCTGCGGGAACATTCTCTCTCTGCCCCCTTCCTTCCTTCCTCTTCCGTCTGGCAGGCCGTGTGCTGCATCCCTGTCCCCGGAACAGGCAGGCTGTGCATTCCAGGCCCCCACACACCAGACCCTCCTCCTTCCTGCCTCCTGCCTCAGCACCTCCGGTCCAGCCTCCAAGACGAGTGTGGTATTTTTCCATTGATCCTGCTCAGCCCTGCGGCTCCCAGTGCCCCAGGCATCCCCATGAGGCCCAGAGGCCCAGGGAGCCCAGGCCTGGCCCCACCCGGCTGGCTGCTAAGGGCAAGAGGGCTGAGCAGCTGTCCTCAAGGGACCTGCTCCCACCACCGCCCTCTCTTTACTCAGAAGGGGAAGTGGAGGAGGCCCTGAGAGGAAGCCCAGCACGGGGCAGGCCAGAGCCAGGCTGGGAAGGGCAGGATGGAGCAACGCAGACACATCCAATGGACACTTCCACGAGTCCCACGGGGTAGTTCTCTTCAGCCCCCACCCTTCCCGGACCTCAGGCACCAGGCCACTGCCCTTTGCCCTGTCGGCACCAGGAGGGGCCTGCTCTGAGGTTCAGAGCTCAGGGACTTTGTTCCCCGGGGGCCTTCTGGCTGGCACTGCCCACGCTGGGAAGAGGGAGGAGGGGCCCCAGCCTCCAGGGTGGGTGAGGACAGGACCAGGGAAGATGTCCCTCGGCAGAGCCAGCCCCTCAGGCTGGCCAGAGTGTCCAGAGAGCTTTAGGCGGGAACCAGACCAGACGCCTGCTGCCCTGCTCCTCCCCAGGCAGCGAGGCAGCAGGGGACCTCACAGCCACCTAGCCTTGGGCCCCTCCCTCCCCTCCCCTCCCCCTCCTCCTCTGCATCTTGATCTGAAGGGCTGCCCAGCCCTTCTCAGTGTGGGCAGCGTGGTGGGGTGAGGAGTGGTGGCTGGACCTGTGACCTCGAGGTTCCCCACACTGGGACCGCCCATCCTCCTGCTCTCCATTGCCCCTCAGCGTCTCTCAGGGCTGCTGCCTCTGGGAAGGCCCCTGGGCAGCAGCCCCGCTGAGCCTTCCCTGTGCCTCCCCCTCCCCGTGGGCACCCTGGCACCCAAGCCCCGTGGCGTCTGTGTGTGCGCGTGCTCATGCGAGTGTGACTGGGGCCCTTCTGCTCTGGGAGTCGCGCCTTCCTCTGATGTGCCTGCTGCCTGCTGGCCCTGGACTTGCCCTGGGCCCTCAGAGTCTGGTTCTGGCCCTGGGGAGTCAGAGTGGGCCAGCAGACAAGAGGTAAGGGGGATGACCTAGTGAAGAGGTGGCACCAAGGGCTAGGGGGCAGCAGGATGGCTGCCCAGGGCCTGTCATCAGGGGCAGGTGCTGGAGGGCAGGAGAGACCCGAGAGTCTGCAGGGCCCACTTCATCTTGACGGGATGGAGGCCTGGAGTCAGGGCCTGAGCCACTGCGACCCAGGGAGGAGAAGGGTACAGGGAGGGACAGGCAGACGAGGGGCTGCTTCAGGGTCAATGTCAGCTGAATTAGCTGCCACCAGCAGTGGGGAGAGGCCTGAGAGGGTCAGAGATGTCCAGGCAGCCAGTGCTGAGCTGAGCCAGTGCAGTGCCCCCCTGATGGGCAGGGCCTGAGGAGGACTCGTCAGAAGCCATGGGAGGTGCGGGGAGGGCAGGTTGGGTAGGCAGGGAGTTGGAGCCAGGTGGCCGCCCAATCCCTGCCCTCCTGGGCCCCCAGCCAGGCTGAGAGCCCACCCACCGCCTCCTGGGATGCCCACCAGCCTGGATCGTGCCGCAGGAATCCCACAGGGGTGGCCCCTCTGTCAGGACGGGGTTTTGTTGCCAGCTGGCCTATGTGGACGCCCCCGGAGTTGGGGGTTTGGGATGCCCGTGCCAGGGAAGGAGGTGGCACACAGGGCAGCCCACCGCCCCCACCCTGGCGGCTGCGCTCCCCGCTGTTCTCCACATCTCCATTTAAATATCTCCCAGCCAGCCCGGCATCAGCTGCTCACTTCCGGAGCCATAAAAGGAGAGAGGCTGAGAATAGCCGCCATGACGCAGCAAGGAGCTTCCCCACGCAGGCAGGCGCTGCGCCACCTGCCAGCAGCCGCTAGGGCTGCCCAGAGACCCCTTCCTGCCCTGGCCCGCCTCACGGATGGCCAGAGTCCCAGGCTGAGAGGCCGGAAGCCTGTGTGGCCAACAGCGGCAGGCCCCTGCTCCCTGAACCTCCCCATCCATCCACCAGCACCCCAGAGTATCTGGCCCAGGAAGTCTCGGCATCACTGAGGAGGGGGCTCTCCATTCCTGTCCAGCAGCAGGTCAGCCCTGCCTGTCCCCAAGCAGCCTCCCATAGGCTCAGGATCCCGGTCCTGCACTGAACCCGATGTGGGGCCCACAGTGGGGACAGCCACAGCCTCCTGAGCACCTCCCAGGTGCCAGGAGGGACACACCCTGGCTTCCTGGGGGACGCCATCACAGGAGGGGGCCTCTGCAGCATGCTGGGTAAGGCCGGGGCCCATGGAGGAACAGCACCCTTCTCTGCTGCCTGCTGGCCCTAGAGCAGCCGTCCTCTTGGGAGCCTGAGTGGTCCCGCAGGGAAGATAGGGTGGGGTCAGCACCACCCAGGCCCTGGGCTGCTCTCTGCACTCCTCATTCCCCGTGATCAGACCCCCCAGAGCCCTCAGGCTGTCCCTGTGGCCATCGCCATCCACAGGTGGAGAGGGAGGAGCTAGCAAGGGCTCTTGTTGCCCTCTGGCGCCCTCTGCACCGCCTTGTTACCAGGCCCAGGCAAGGCCTGGGGGATCCAGGGAACTTCTCAGCAGAAGCCTGACAGCCCCAGACACAGCCTCCACCTGGGGAGTCAGGCCTCCCATGCCTGGGGCGGAGGATCGCAGGGAGAAGGGGACTGACTGGCAGCTGGGCCATAGGCAAGGGGGTCCTTGTGTCCAGGGGCTGCCCCTGAGTCCACCCAGGCCACAGGTGGGAGACCCGGGTGGCCCAGTGCCCTGCAGCCTGGTTAATTGTGTGACTGAGCACCCACCACCCAGCTCCTGGAGTTTGCACCTCCCGTGCCCCCGCCCTCCAGGAGGAGGAAGTGGGCCCCACATCTGCAGCCAACCCACCTCCTTGTCTACCACAGGGAGCCTCGCACCCGACCAAGGGAGCCTTCTTCCAAATGAAGACAAAATGCCATCTCCGGAGCCTGTGAGGCTGTCTCCACTGGAGAGATGAGCCTGGGCCCGAGGGAGGGAGGAGGGGTGTCCGAGGCCTCCCCAGCAGGACTGTGGACTCAGGTGCTGCTGGAGGGGGTCATTCTCAAGAAGAAATGGCTCCCCTAAGATCTGCTGCTTGCTCATTCGTGGCTCAGGGCTGTGTGAGTTACTACCGACAATCCCACTTCTACCATCACCCCCATCACTACCACCGTCACAAGCACCGCCACACAGATACCACAGGCCCACTGTGACACCACCATTACCACGCCACCATCACCCTCACCACCGTCACGCCTCACGCCCTCACATCACAGGCCCCTCCTCCCACCCACCCCAACATCATGCCCATCAGTAAAATGACCACCTTGCCACCACATCTACCACCAAGCCTCCAGACCTGAGCTCACATGCCCCACTGCCCAAACCAACCCAGCCACCACCATCCCCACCCATGGCCACCACTACTGTCATGCCCATCATGGCAGCCATCACAGCCTTGGCCTCCTCCTCTGACGTCAGGACCACCACACTACCTACACTTCCCGGTCACCTCCACCCTAGCCCACCACCTCGACCACCCTCAGCATCCCACCATTCACCCGTCAGCCCCATGACCACCCCAAAGCCACCACTTCTCCACCTCCACCCACGCCAGACCTCCCTGTCACC
>JAJEJO010004297.1:132332-224984 GCA_020662805.1 Glaucomys volans | reverse complement strand
TTTTTTTCTCCTCCTACTAGCAGCTTCAAAATCTTTACTGTTGGCTCACTTGAGGCCCCTGTTCTTATTTCCTTGTGGCCATCATCATTCTTCCATAATTCATTTGTTATCTCAGTCCATAATTCCAGAGCACATTGGACTGTCATATTTGGAACTCCATGGTTTCAACCTTTGTGCTGACGATATTTCTTCCTTCTTGTTCTCTTGTATTTCTTCATAAATCTGTACTCCCTGAGTCAGTTTCTTCCAGACAATACTTGACTAATTGACCTAGACCCAGTAGTCAGTCATTTCAAAGCTACTCTTTATGTGCCTAGCATTGCCCAAACTGCTATGAGTGATAGATAATAGGCTCAATAACAGGCTTTAACCTCTGTTTATAAGAGGTTCATATTCCAATTATAGTAAACCCACACCCAAATTCACAGTGTTTGGATTATGACTTATTCTCTACAAAAGCAATGCTTACAACATTTTCTTGTGCAGAATTTTTTTTTAAATTTTAATTATTTGTCTACCTCTCTACAGTTTAGACTAGCAATCACTGCTTGGGGTAAACAGCTGTCAGAATAAGCCCATGATTTGAATGTTGCCCTCTTGAAAGAAACTTGTGCTGAGTGATTTTAATATTACTAGCCTTGACTTTGTGATATGCATACTAAAGAATACATGCTGATTGTTTTGCCTATTACAATGTTAATTTTCTGATGTAGAAGATTCTTCCTTTGGAGAACTGTGAAAGCACTTGATGTACAATGCTTCTTAAGTAAATTCATGCTGACTTAAATGACATGTCTTTAAAAAATCATTATTTTTATATTGCACGTATTGTGGTCCTTATTTATACCCTAGTAAACTAAGTACAGTCTTTGCTCTGCTTTTTTTTGTCAGTGTTTCTACTGAAATGAGCTCTTTTTTTGGTTTCACTAAAACTGAGTTAATGAAATTGGTGGAGCTACATGTGAATTATTTTCCCTTAGATATTTAAAGTGTTCCAAATCCAAGAACACAGAGTGTCAGTACTTGTCAGAACCTTAGCAGTTCTAACACTTTCAGTTATTAATTAGGAAAATGAAGATCGGGTATATTTTATATATTTTTACAAAAACGCTTTTGTCTATCAAGAATGAGAAGTTTATGGATTGAGACACTATTGATAGTCATGCACTTGCTGTGACTTTTTTTTGGATTCTGCCTTAGGTGGAGTATAGAGGAATTACAGAGATCCCTCATGGTGTTTGGTTGTGAAGAAAAAGGTCTTTGGTCTTTAGATATCAAATACAAATGGTACTTTACACATTATTACAGGATGCAAAATGGAACAAAGAGGATTTTTTTTTAACTTATATTACAGATTTCACTGTGCTTAATTTGGGATGAGAGCCCTGACCTGATGAGCTCTATTGACCTGGTGTGACAAATCCCAGGGATTGTCCTTTGATTATTGATAATCTTAATTTATTTGCTGGAGAGAAGCAAACAGGAACGTTAAACTGCTTTAGAGCTAACACATATGTATGTTGCACGTGTGCAGTGTGTGTTTAATGTGTATTGTGGATCGATGGCATGGTCTTTATGCTGTATTGCAGTTAAGATATTTGTTAGGGAAAAGAAACTGAATTTTTCAGATGTTGATAGACCTTTATTTTGTTTATTTATTTATATGCGGTGCTGAGAAACCCAGTGCCTCACACACGTGCTAGGCAAGCACTCTACCACTAAGCTGCAACCCCAGCCCAAGAAACTGATTTTTAAATGCAAGTATAATGAGGTTGAATTTTATTCTGACCAGCAGTAAACTACTGAAGACAAATCAATGTCACAGTGAAGCTGCATGTTATAAGCAGGATGATCTGCCAATATTGGGTGAAAGGATTAGAAGCCATAGTTGAGGTAGATAGCTAGTTGAGAAATAAGGTAAAGAAAATAGAGAGGAGTTGAATGAAGCAAGATTATAAATATAGGAAGTAACTATAGCTATGAGTAAAAGAGACAGATTGTACTCCTGAGATGACCTGTTCTTTGGCCTCTTAGGTAAATGCTTTGTTGCGTATGTTTTTATTAGTTGCTTTTATATCTTCTCAAAGTACAGTGTATTATTTTTCTTCCTTATATAACAAATAGCCAACATGTTATATTTACTGGTCTATGCTTTGTTTTTACTTAGTTGGCAATATTTTCTAAAGCTTTTTTATAACATGAACTTCCTTGTTTTTTAAAAAAAATAGATTCAGAACATTCTATTGTGTGGATGCATTATATTTTTAACCAATTCCTACTGATTAGCTCTCTTATGTAATTATAAAAAACAGTGCTCCTAGCATATACAAGGCTCTGGGTTAGATTCCCAGCACTCCAAAAACAGAAAAAAGCAAAAACAAAAAACCAGTGTAGGAGAGAATAACATAATGACATAAGTGTCATTTTATAAGTGGCCAAGTATAATTTGTAGGATGAGTTTTCAAAAATACTCTCTGTAGAGCTTGTGCTAATTTATTCTCTTTCCAGCAGTATGAGGTAGCACAGTGTTTCATGGTAGGGTTTTTTGCTTTTCAGTTTTTAAAAATCTTTTGCCTTATTTTTGTGGCTTGAGGCTAGGCACGAAATGTTCAGTCATATCATTTTTATTAGTAGTAGTGGTAATGTGAAAGCATTCAATGTCATGATAGATGATGATGGATTAAGAACATAAAATAACAGATGGGCAGTACTACCTTCTTGCCTTCTTCCCACAGAGTTCCTATGACCCAGTTTCTCTCCAAACATGTTTTCAGTCGCTTTTTGATACCTAAAAATTTAAATATGTATTTCTTTAAAATTTTTTGAAAACCATACCCAAGGGCCTTACTGACCGGCTTTGGTAGGCAACTGTGCTTTTTTTGCATATGTATTGGGGAAGAGATGTGCTTTATGTGTCTCACCTAAATGGGCTAAATTTGTGGTCTTATCTCACCCAAAGCTTTTCTTTCTGAGATGACCAAGAGATCCCCTTTAGAGATGTATTTTGATTTTTTATGTTTCCATAACAATTTTGTATAGCATCTTTTGCCCCTAAATTTTGACATCTGCTGCTTTTTTCCAGTAAATAGAGGTAATCTTTTACCCCCCAAAATGACAAGATCATTTCATTAGTTGAAAATAATTAGATATAGGTTCTTTCACAACAAGCACTTTCCATATTTCTCCTCCGAGAGGCCTAACCCTAAATTGCCTAAAACAGGCAGACAGATCATGTGAAGATGCGTGTCTCCTTGTGGAGGTGTGTGATTGTACTCAACTGTATGATGATTCTTCTTGATAATGGGTTTTATTCATTTTGAAGAACACTGGTCTGGTTTTCTCACAGTAGTTTCATTCTAACCTAGACTCAAAAAGCAGGATGGTTTGATGGCAAAATGGAAGGGTCACGTTCAACAAAAAGTTTATCGAGGTGGTAAATAAAGCACATCTAGGTCTCATTCAAAGAGAGGTTGTTAGTATATTATTTAGATATGCTTTAATTAGTATGTTATTCAGATTTGTATTGTCTTGGTAACTCATTAGAAATAGTTCATTAACTGAGCAATAATCCATTCACTTTGTTTGTTTTTGGTCCCAGGAATTGAACTCGGGGGCACTCGACCACTGAGCCACAACCCCAGCTCTATTTTGTATTTCATTTGGAGACAGGTTCTCACTGAGTTTCTTAGCACCTCGTTTTAGCTAAGGCTGGCTTTGAACTTGGGATTCTCCTGCCTCAGCCTCCCAGGCTACTGGATTACAGGCATGTGCTACCATGCTTGGCTTCAATTCACTTTTTTATTCCCAGTTTTCATAGTGCTTGTTGGAAGCTTAAGTAAACAAACTCTTTTTTTTCATGAAATCTCTTAATTTTGTTGTACAAGGATTATAAAAAGAAAGGAAAAATGATAGATGCTTTTGAAAATACTTTAATTTTAGTGGATATGATGCTAAATGAATGGTAAGTTTTAGGATTGATAGGATTATGCAGAGCAATCATGGGTCACTAAGAAGCAAGAAACAAGGAAAACTGCAACCTAGGCATCAGAAATGTGGTTGGCAATGAGCATACAGCCATGATGAAGACAAAGAGGGTTGGGCCAGTGATGGCAATCCTAGAATATTCATGAGATATGCTGGTTTGAGGAATAGATTCATGCCATATAAATTGTGTGAATTATTGTAGGTAGGTGTGTAGATTCTTATTTTAGCGGAAAAGATCAATAAATACTCCATTTAGATTATTCAGAGGGCAAACTTGAATAGCCAGAGTTTAAAATATCAACGTGCATTTCTTAAAGTGACTCAGGTAGTCATCTGGGGCTTCCTGATTACCTGGGGTGCTGGGTCCTGGGTCCTGGGTCCTGGATCCTGGGGAAGTGAGTTAAAGGCAACAATCCTATTAAATTGCCTACCAGTTAATGCAGCAGAACATTTGAAGAAATACGTAGTTAATCTAAATAGAGGGAAAGAAGGCTGTATGGCCAAATAATGCCCTCCGTATTTAGGGATGTGCCACATATTTATCACACTCTTTCCAAAGAAAACATAATATGGGACTGTAAACATCAGATATCAATACAGAAAGATTTTTCTAAGGAGGAGGGATTGTTTTAGTGGAAAGTTGGCAGGAGTTGAAATTAATATACATATTAATATGTAAATATATTATGTTAATATATAAATTAATTATATTAATTATTTTAATATATAAATTAATAACAATAATAGCACCATTAATAATAAACATAATTTTAAAAATATGTGTATATTTACAATCAGAGTTACTTTGAACTTGAGCATTTCTTGTTTCTTCATTTTTCCTTTAGAATAATTTGTTATTCTAACATTTGTTTGAGTAGCAGCTGTGTTATAGTGTTTTCAGTGCACTAAAAGTTGACTCTTGGCCTCCTTTGATATACTAGTAAAGAGTACATAATTAATTTAGATCCTACCCTTGATTTTAGATAGGGTGTACTCAAGTCCTAACTTCTAAATGTATGCCTTTTCTGATTTTCAAACAAATTACCCACTTTGAAAACTTCATCTAACTTTTCTGAACCATGGGCTTTGGGAAAGACATTTGTGAATGATAAATTAGTGTAATAATCTCTAATTAATTGGTTCATAGTAAGGCTGCCATCATGCTACTAAGTACTATTAAATAATTACACAAAAAAAACTCCAAGTTTGTTTTTTTCATATTAGGTTAAAACAATCTATGTAAATTTGTATATAATTCATATATATTACTGTTAATTGAATTTTATTTTTATTTCTTTTATTCTTTCCACTTTTCAAATTGATGCATTATTGTACATAATGATGGGGTTTGTTGTTGCATATTCATGTATGTACACAATTATAGCAATATCATTTGGCCAATATTACTCCTCAAGTTTGATTTTTATTTTTTATTTTTTTTGGTACTGGGGATTGAACCCAGGGGCACTCCACCACTGAGTCACATCCCCAGCCCTATTTTGTAATTTTATTTAGAGACAGGGTCTCACTGAGTTGCTTAGGGCCTTGCTAAGTTGCTGAGGCTGGCTTTGAACTCACGATTCTCCTGCCTCAGCCCAAGTGCTGGGATTCCAGGCGTGCGCCACGGTGCCCGGCTCCTCAAGTTTGATTTTTAACAAGTCATTTTTTTTTCTCATCCATGAAGCAGAGACTCAGATAGCATATATAGTCACAGTATAGAAAAGTTGTGTTATCTCTTCTGTTTATCAGCCCTGGAGAATTTCTTCAAACACGAAAATTATAAGGAAGCCAACAATTCCTTACTTTGATTCAGATTTATAATTTATAGAAGAAACTTAGTCCAGAACTATTTATGGACATATATTTGGAGGTGAAATATTGTTACTAAGGGGAAAGTGATTTATGTTAGCATGTCTTTTTTTCAGTATGTACTATGTATTTTCTGAGTGACCAAACTGTTGTACATATTTAAAAACAATATGCTATTTTTCCTTAAAATGGATTTATTTCTCAGTATTTTAGAACTTTTAGTCTAAAGAATGTTGCTATGCTTTTCTTTTTTTTTTCTTTTATTTACTTATTGATTCATTGAACACAAATGGAGTACAGCTATTGTTTCACTGGTTGTACACAAAGTAGAGTCACACCATCTGTGCATTCATGCATGTACACAGGGCAATGGTATCTGTCACACATTGTTATTAATTTTACCCCCCACCCACCCCCACCCCTCCCTTCCCTCTATGCTAGCTATCTTTCCTCCATTCTTGCCATCTTTCCCCCCCACATTATGCATCATCATTCATATATCAGAGAGACCATTCGGCTTTTGGATTTTTGGGATTGGCTGATCTCACTTAGCATAAGAGTTTCCAACATCATCCATTTACCTACAAATACCATAATTTTATTCTTCTTTATGGCTGAGTAATATTCCATTGTGTATATATACCACAGTTTCTTTATCCATTCATCTACTGAAGCGCATCTAGGTTGATTCCATAATCTAGCTATTGTGAATTGAGCAGCTATGAACATTGATGTGGCTGCATCACTGAGGCAATCTGATTTTAAGTCCTTTGGGTATAGGCCAAGGAGTGGGATAGCAGGGTCAAATGGTGGATCCATTCCAAGTTTTCTAAGGAATCTCCACACTGCTTTCCACAGTGGCTGCACCAACTTGCACTCCCACCAGCAATGTATGAGTGTACCCTTTTCCCCACATCCTCGCCAACACCTGTTGTTGCCTGCTTTTCTTAAATTCATTCTTCATTAAGTAGATTCAACTATTGAAGAGTTTTCTGTTTTGTTTTTGTTGTGTACCAAAATAACTTTTTTTTTTTTTTTGCAGTTTGACGTACGACCATGTGCAGCCAGGGGCACTCCACCACTGAGCCACATCCCCAGCCCTATTTTGTATTTTATTTAGAGACAGGGTCTTACTGAGTTGCTTAGGGCCTTGCTAAGTTGCTGAGGCTGGCTTTGAACTCGGGATCCTCCTGTTTCAGCCTCCCAAGTGCTGGGATTACAGGCGTGCGCCACCATGCCCAGCCCAAAAAAAACTTTTGAAATGATTTTTTGCATGAACTTCTGGTAAGGTCAGGAAATAGGATATTTTTAGATTTAGAAGAACCTATGCAATTAATTGTGATAACTTTTGAAAATCTGTAACCCTGTTAAAATTCTTTCATACTAGGTTTTGAAGTACTATTATACTGTAAAGACTACATCTCTTAAAAGTAGATATTTACATTTACTTCTCTGTTTTTATTATTGACTTTCTTTGCAGTTTGACTTTTGACCATGTTCAGGTTTAATCACAAATTCATCCCAATGTTGTTCTCTTTTAGTGCCTTTTTTAAAAACTAATGTACTATATTTTTAGAGCAGTTTTAGATTTATGGAAAATTTGAGGGGAAACTGCTGTTTTCATATTCTCCCTCAGTCCCCTGCTCCACCAGTTTTCCCTGTTATTAACATCTTTCATAATGTGCTATACTTGTTAACAATTGACGAGCCAGTATTGATGTATTGTTATTAACTACAGTCTATAGTTTATAGTAGGGTTTATTCTTTGTGTGGTATATTCTGTAGGTTTTGATAAATGTTTAATGACATGTCTATTATAGAATAATCCCTAAAATTCCCCTATTCATCTCTCTTCTTTCCTTTGACAGGCTGGCAACCTCTGATCTTTCTACCATTTCTGTAGTTTTGCCTTTTTCATAATGTCTTATTGTTGGAATTGTACACTTTTGTAGCCTTTTCAGATTGGCTTCTTTCACTTAGCAATATGTGTTTAAAAGATTTCTCCATATTTTTTCTTGGCCTGATAACTCATTTCTTTTTACTGCTGGATAATATTCTCTTGTATGGTTTTACCACAGTTTATTTTATTTATTCATTCATCTACTGAAGAACATCTTGATTGCTTCAAAGCTTTGGCAGTTATAATTAAAGCTGTGTCAACATGAAATAATATTTATATAGAGAGATGGATGTCCAAGCCACGGGTCTGTTTGGGGATATGCAAAGAATACAGTTGCAATTCAGGACACACATATAGACCAGGTAGCCTCTGATAAGTCTGCAGAAAAGAAAAAAATGATGGAATTTTTTTGGGAAAGAGAATGTTATATAAATCGTTTTTAAAAAAGAGAGTTCCTTGGTGCTAGCAGTGCCCTGATTGGCAAGTGACCTTAACTGCTAGGTAAGACTTGTAAGATTGGAGTCAGACCCTTGGAGGCTTGGGCTTGCAAGGCTGTTTTGAAACAGGCATATCTATGTTTCTGTCGACTCCATTTTAGTTGACTATGAGGTAACTGACCCTATTTTGTATACTTAACTTTCATAGATGCTTTAAACATTCATGTAGAGGTTTTTGTTTGATCATGGATTTTTAGCTTATTCTAGTAAATGACAGGGGTTGAAATTGCTGGATTATATAGTAAGGGTATGTTTGTTTTGGGAAGAATTTGCCAAATTGTCTTTTTACCAGCAATAAATGAGAATTTCTGTTGCTCCACGTCTTTACCAGTAGTTGCTGTTGTCTGTTTTGAACTTTAGTAGTTCAACAAATGTATAAATCTTATTAAAGTTTTAATGTGTACATAAAGTTATGTGTACTCTGTTTCATATAATACCCATTAAATTCTTACAACCAAAACAAAACAATGGTACCAAGTTGTTGGTACAATGGTACCAACAATGGTACATAAGTTTTAATGAGAACATAAAATGCTGAATATTTTTAATATGCTTATTTGCCATCTTTATATCTTCTTTGATGAAATGTCTATTCAGAATTGTTGCCCATTTTTAAATTAGGTTGCTCATTTATTTTTTTTTTTTTTGGAACCAGGGATTGAACTCAGGGACACTCGGCCACTGAGCCACATCCCCAGCCCTATTTTGTATTTTATTTAGAGACAGGGTCTCATTGAGTTGCTTAGGGCCTCGCTAAGTTGCTGAGGCTGGCTTTGAACTCATGATCCTCCTGACTCAGCCTCCCAAGTCGCTTGGATTACAGGCGTGCGCCACCACGCCCGGCTAGGTTGCTCATTTTCTTTGAACAAGAACACTTATTCTTAATATATTTTGAATAACAGTCCTTTATCAGATATGTGGGTTTTTTTGTCTTTCATTTGCTGAATGCTATTTTATTACTGAGTCAAAATGGAAAATATGTTGGTAGCAAGTGGACCGTTTTCTGAGGCTCTAAAAAAAACTGCCCTTTCTCAAGTTGTGACTGACTTACAAGCAAATGTAATGGTCCTTTTTTGGAGGGAGGGGGTACTGGTGATTGAACTCAGGGGCATTCAGCCACTGAGCCACATCCCAGTCCTATTTTGTATTTTAGTTAGAGAGAGGGTCTCAGTGAATTATTTAGTGCCTTGTTTTTGCTGAGACTGGCTTTGAACTTGCGATTCTTCTGCCTCAGCCTCCTAAGCCCCTGGGATAATAGGTATGTGCCACTACCCCCAGCGTAATCATCCTTTTAACCACAGTAAGTAAAACAAATGTTTGTTCATTTGTTTCTAATTCAAGCCCCATAAAAATACAGACCTCAAAGACTAACATCTCCTAAAAAAAAAAAAAAAAAAACAAACAAATTACTTTACTATAACTCCAACTTGTTTCCACTTTTCCAAACTGCAAACCATATGCCCTAAAATGAAAATAAAGATACACTCAAGTAACACCTTCAGGATGCAATAAAGTACAATATAGGTGTAAAAAGCACAATATAGTCATTTATGAAATAGAAGCACAACAGTAAATAGTAAATTGATGTGATAAGATTTGTTTTCTGGGTACCATTGTTTTGTTTTGGTTGTAAGAATTTAATGGGTATTATATGAAACAGAGTGTAACTATTCTGAATAACTTTATATCTACTTAGAGATCTTTGAGAATCCAGTTGGGTCCTCATCACCCAGTCCATGTGCTTGATCATTCTGGTCTCTTACTCATTTTAAAAATCTGTTCTAATGAGTTATACTTGACAGTAGAATGCATTTGATGTATCATACATAGATGGAGTATAATTTCTCATTTCTCTGGTTGTACATGATGTAGAATCCCACCAGTCGTATAGTATATATGTACATGGGGAAATAATATCTGATTCATTCTACTATCCTTTCTACCCCTACCTGCTCTCCTCCCTTCACTCCCCTCTACTAAAGTAACTCTATTCTTCCCTAATTGCCTCCCTTATTGTGAATTAGCATCTGCATATCAGAGAAAACATTCGTCCTTTGGTGTTTTGGGATTGGCTTATTTCGCTTAGCATGATATTCTCCAGCTCCGTCCATTTACCGGCATGAGTAATATTTCATCACACACATATATATATACATATATATATATACATACATACATACATATATATACACACGTGTGTGTGTGTGTGTGTGTGTGCGCATACCACATTTTCTTTACCCACTCATCTGTTGAAGGACACCTAGGTTGGTTTCATAGTTTAGCTATTGTGAGTTGAGCTGCTATAAACATTGATGTGGCTGTGTCATTGTAATATGCTGATTTTAAGTCCTTTGAGTATAAACTGAGGAGTGGGATAGGTGGGTCAAATGTACCTTAAACTATACTACAGAGCCATATTAACAGAAATGGCGTGGTATTGGCACCAAAACAGACATGTAGAGTACTGGTACAGAATAGAAGACACCCAGGCAAACTCACATAAATACAGTTATCTCATTCTAGACAAAGGTGCCACTGGAGAAAAGATAGCCTACTCAACAAATGGTGCTGAGAAAATTGGGAAGCCACATATAACAAAATGAAATTAAACCCCTATCTTTCACCCTGCACAAAAATCAGCTCAAAGTGGATCGAAGACTTAGGCACAAGAACAGAGACCCTCTGCTAATAGAAGAAAAAGTAGGCCAAAATCTTCACCATGTAGGCCTTGGATCTGACTTCCTTAATAAGACTTTTAAAGTGCAAGAAGTAAAATCAAGAATCAGGAAACGGGATGGATTAGAACTAAAAAGCTTCTCAGCAAAGGAAACAATCAATAATGTGGAGAGCCTACAGAGAGGAGAAAATCTTTACCACACGCACCTCAGATAGAGCATTAATCACCAGGATATATATAAAGAACTCAAAAAAGTTACCACCAAAAAAAAACCAAATAACCCAGTCAATAAATGGGCTAAGGTACTAAACAGACACTTCACGGAAGAGGACAAACAATTGATCAACAAATAAATGGAAAACTGTGCAACATCTTTAGCAATTAGAAAAATGCAAATGTACTCTTAAGATTTTATCTCACCCCAGTTAGAATGGCAGTTATCAAGAATACAAGTAGCCCTAGAAATCAGACCAGAGACTCTGCACCTAATAGAAGAGAAAATAGGTCCAAATCTTCATCATGTTGGCCTAGGATCAGATTTCCTTAACATGACTCCCAAAGTGCAAGAAATAAAAGCACGAATCAATGATTGGGATAGAGTCAAACTAAAAAGCTTTTTCTCAGCAAAGGAAACAATCAGCAATGTGAAGAGAGAGCCTTCAGAGTGGGAGAAAATCTTTGCCACACACACTTCAGATAGAGCACTAATCTCCAGAATCTACCAAGTACTCAAAAATCTTTACACCAAGAACACTAATAACCCAATCAATAAATGGGCCAAGGAAATGAACAGACACTTTACAGAGGAAGATCTACAAGCAATCAACAGATTTATGAAAAAATGTTCAACATCACTCGTTATAAGAGAAATGCAAATCAAAACCACCCTAAGATTTCATCTTACCCCAATTAGAATGTCTTTTATTAAGAACACAGGCAATGACAGGTGTTGACGAGGATGTGGGGAAAAGGGTACACTCATACATTGCTGGTGGGAGTGCAAGTTGGTGCAGCCACTCTGGAAAGCAGTGTGGAGATTCCTTAGAAAACTTGGAATGGATCCACCATTTGACCCTGCTAACTTGGCCTATACCCAAAGGACTTAAAATCAGATTACTACAGTGATGCAGCCACATCAATGTTCATAGCTGCTCAATTCACAATAGCTAGATTATGGAATCAACCTAGATGCCCTTCAGTAGATGAATGGACAAAGAAACTGTGGTTTATATACACAATGGAATATTAGCCATAAAGAAGAATAAAGTTATGGCATTTGTAGGTAAATGGATGATGTTGGAGACTGTTATGCTAAGTGAGATCAGCCAATCCCAAAAGTCCAAAGGCCGAATGGTCTCTCTGATAAATGAATGATGATGCATAATGCGGGGGGGCGGGGAAGGGTGGCAAGAATGGAGGAAGGATAGATAGCATAGAGGGAAGGGAGGGGTGAGGACGGGGTGGGGGGTAAAAATAATAACAGAATGTGTGACAGATACCATTGCCCTGTGTACATGCATGAACGCACAGATGGTGTGACTCTACTCTGTGTACAGGCAGTGAAACAATAGCTGTACTCCATTTGTGTTCAATGAATCAATAAGTAAAAAAAAAAAAAAAGGAATACAAGTAGCAATAAATGTTGGTGAGGATGTGGGGGAAAAAGTATACTCATACATTGCTGGTGGGACTGCAAATTGGTGCAACCATTTGGAAAGCAATATGGACATTCCTCAGAAAACTAGGAATTAAACCACCAGTTGGCCCAGATATGTGTTTTGCAGAGAATTTCCCCCAAAACTGTGACTTATCTTTATATTTCTTCAGCATCTTTTAGGGAACAGAAGTTTATAATTTTTTTTTTTTTTTTGTACTGGGGGTTGAACTCAGGGGTGTTCCCACTGAGCCAATCCCCAGTCCAATTTTGCATTTTATTTAGAGATGGGGTCTTACTGAGTTGCTTAGGGCCTCACTAAGTTGCTGAGGCTGGCTTTGAACTTGCGATCCTCCTGCCTCAGCCTCCCAAGTGCTGGGATTATAGGTGTGTGCCACCGCGCCCAGCTCGAAGTTTATAATTTTAATGAAGTTCAACTTATTAAATATTTTTTACATGAATCATGCTTTCAGTGTTGTATCTAAAAAAGTCATCACCAGACATACCCAAGGTCTGTTAGGTTTTCTTTTCTGTTAACTTATAGGAGTCTTAAAGTTTGTGTTTTATGTTTAGGCCTTTGGATCATTTGAGTTAATTTTTGCGAAAAATATAAGGTCTTTATCTAGATGGGTTGTTTTGCATGTGAATGGCCAATTGTTCAGATATTGTTAAAAAGACTGCCCTTTCTGTGTTGAATTCTTTTGCTTCTTTGTCAAAGATCAGTTTATATGGTGGTATTTCTGGGCTCTCTATTCTGTTCTATTGAATTGTTGTTTTCATGATTTTTCATTTTTGTCTCATTTTCATATTTATTTCAGTATGATACCTTGCATAACCAAGACTTTGAGTTTCAAAAAAAAATTGTGTCTTTTGGATTTTTGTAATGACTCCAGAGCTGCTTATTACATTTAAAGTCATCTTGTGATGAACCGTTTATAAAGTGAATAGTTTTTTGAAAACACAAAATTTTTTTTCAAATGTTCTAAAGGGAAGCCAACTAGTTGTTCTTATGGTATTTTATGGTGTTTATATTCATTTCATATTTGAAGTGAATCTTTTATTTCGTCCTTAAAAAGTCTTTTTAAAACATACTATTAGAATGTGGTTAATTGTGAGGACCAGATAAACCTGGATTTTTAAAGAAAGTTTTTACTTTAGAACTTGGAGTTAACAATACTCATAAGGACTTTTTTTTTTTTTTAAGTTGTCGATGGACATGATCGACATTTATTTTATTTATTCATTTTTATGTGGTGCTGAGGAACAAACTCAGTGTCTCACACGTGGTAGGCAAGCGTTCTACCACTGTGCCACAACCCCAGCCCCCAGCACTAAATTATTGAAACCTTATTTTCTGTCAGATACAACTCTGATATCAAAAGGTTTTACAAATTTAAATACTGATAGGGTCATCCACTTGTAAGGAATAGGTGTTTAACTCTAAAGTGCACCTTATAGAACAGAACTGATGCAGCTCAGTGTGTGTCCATGAAGGCAGCCTTCCACATGTGCTACTGCTTTGCTGTATCATGAACACATCCCTCTGGAAACCTACCCCAAGATCTCTGAGTTTGTTGAGGTTAGTTCTTGCCTGGAGGAAGTGAAGTTGGTTTTCTCATTTGTAGGTTAGCCTAAGTTAAGAAACTCTGATAACAGGATATTGGTGTAAATGCATTAATTTTTATTTTAATTCCCAAACAGAGCAACATTTTGCAGATGTCGTACTTAGTGAAGAATTTCTCAACCTGGGCATTGAACAAGTGTGCAGCTTAATCTCAAGTGACAAACTTACCATTTCTTCAGAAGAGAAAGTAAGTATATTTTTCTTTTCCCACTGTATTTTGACAGATTATATTTCCTTCCTTTCAATTTGTTTCACAAATTTGTGATCCTATATTTGTAGTGACAGCCAGTCATATTTGCTCTGGAAGTTAAGAAACTCAGCTAATTGACTTGCTAATTGTCTCTATATATTCACTTCTTGGAAGGTTTCCCAAATTGTTAGACATTAGAGTTTTATACTTGACCCCCAGCAACAGCTTACACACATTAAACTATTTGAAACAAGTACCCTCTGGGAAATGGGTGTCTTTCTGCAGTTAGGGTCCTATAAGAACTATGATTTAAACACTAGTATTTCTCACTAAAGTAACTCCACCATCTTGTGAGTTGAAAGAAGTTTCTCAGGTAGGCAAAGTTTTGCTAGTTACAGCCTGAGCATCCTGATTAGAACCTTCCTTTAGGTTCCTGTGACTTATGCTTCACCTCCACTAGCGCATACCTGTCCTTTTTTCTCTCCTACCTCCCCTCCTCTTTCTTCCTCCCTTCTTCCTTCCTTCTTTCTTCCCTCCTGCAGTGCAGTTGCTGCTCTGGACTTGGCCTTCTGTCTCCACATTTTGGGTTGCCTTTATCAACCTCCTCTTTCTTTCATATAGCTGGACAAACTTCTCTCATTTGGCTGGGATTTTTGTTGTTTTTTTTTTACTTCTTTGGGGATGGTTTTTGTAGCACATGGATTAACAGCTTGCTTAGAGGAAATGAAAGGAGTATCTCTTTTGTGTAGTTTGCATATAAAGTTATATAACTATTCTCTTTCTCAAGACAGTCATACCTGGGTATGAAAAGACACATGACTCTAATATTCGCTGTTTAAGAAAACATGTAAAATTGTGTGTGAGATGCATAATCTTAGCATTTTAGAAATATGTAAGAGGATCCTGGTACAGTGTGAACCC
Source organism: Glaucomys volans (assembly GCA_020662805.1). Taxonomy (NCBI): domain Eukaryota; kingdom Metazoa; phylum Chordata; class Mammalia; order Rodentia; family Sciuridae; genus Glaucomys; species Glaucomys volans. The sequence goes on along the minus strand of JAJEJO010004297.1, from coordinate 209,728 downwards.
CTGTAATCACAACTACTCTGGAGGCTCAGGCAGGAGGATCATGAATTTGAGGCTGGCCTGGGTAACTTAGTGAGACACTGTCTCAAAATAAAAAAAAATAAATAAAAACAAGAAATACAGAGGAGGATGACATTGCTATTTACATTTAATTAGGTGTGTATTGAGGGCTTGCTGCATACCAGACATTGTCTTAGGCCCTGAATATGTTAAGACTAACAGAATAGACTTCTTTATTTGTTGACTAGTGGGATAACCAGTGCATATTGAATGCGTAAAGAGCATCAGAGGAACATTTAATTTTTTCTGGGGATGGCCTGGGGATGGTATGTTTGGTCCAGATGTACGATCTGAATCTTTAAAAATGAGTTTAAGTTTGCCAGAAAAATAAGAATGGGTGAGAATGGGAAGAGTATGCCAGGGACAGGGAACAGAATTTGCAAATGCAAAGAAACAGGAAGGAATAATTGCATTCAGTTTGTTTAATATGTTTGGAGTTTAGAATGGGTTTGGGACAGTGGTAAGAGATGAAATGGGAAGATTATATCACAAAATAAAATAAGTTAATTGTCTTAGTGTTAAAGACAATTAACTTCATTATCATGATGAAGAGCCCTTCATGGGTTTTAAGCAAGAAGATACCATGGTAATATGTGCATTAGAGAAATATCATGAGGGCTGTTCTGTTTTCTTGCTGCTTCCTAATAAGACACACCAGAATGTAGTAGTAGCACAAGCAATAACCATTTTATCATGGCCAAAATTTTTATGGTAAGAATTCCTGTAGGGCATAATAGAGCAGCTTATTTCTACTCCACAGGGTCTGAGGCTTCAGCTGGTGTGGCCCAAATGGTTCAAGATATCTGGCATGGTTACACCTGAGCCAGAGATCTGTGGCTTTATTTCTTCTGCACTTGGTGTCTTATGGTTCTAGAATGTCCAAGGTGGCTCCTTCACTGACACTGTCTCCTGGGCTGAGGGTTGACTATTTTCTGTTTTTCTCTATGTCCTTGTTTTTTTCCCTCCCTTCCTTCTCTGTATCTTGATTGGGTTTCTCAATAGCATGGTGGTTTCAAGTAATCAGACTTCTCATGTGACATCTGGAGCATTACAAGACACTAGGTAAAAAGCCATAAGGCTTCCGATGACCTTCAGAAATCACATGGTTCTGCTTCTGCCACTCTCTGTTGGTTGCACAGGGCCATCTTAGATTCTGTATGGGAAGTTGCTACCTGAAGGTGTGGGTCCTGGGAGCTGTGATTTTTTGGGGGGTGTGGGGGGCCAGCTTTGGAGACTAGCTTTCTTGGTGATAGTAAGCAGAAGGAGCCAAGGTGAAGTGAGGGTCAGATAGGAGGATGTTGAAGTCATGCTGGTGAGCAGTAGGGTCTGACGTAGGATGGTGGAAATAGGAGAGAAGATAGAACTGAGAAATAATAAACAGAATTGACAGGCTGCAGACGGTCTTGTTCACTTATTTATCTCTAACACCTGGCACACGGAAGTACTTAATAAGTACTTGTTGACAGAATGAATTAAAGAGGGAAGTTAATTATAATGTGCACTATTTTTAGTTTCTTTCTCTATTACTGTATGTAAAAAAAAAAGTTTGCCTCCACTAATTCATTTGCATGTTTTTTACATTTTCACAACCTTTTAAAGATTATCAGGTTATATATTCATCCTGGGAGGACATTATGTAGAAAAACACTCTTTAGTTTATTAGCTTTCTCATAGAAATATAAGTAGTAATGACCTTCTTATTTAAGTTTTGAAACAGTTCAAACTGTTACTACATTTCAATATCCTACTATTGTGAGAGTTTAGAATTAACCTATTATGCAGATCCTCAATTTATAGCTGTGTGGTCCAACATTTGTTTGTAAACCTAGAGAAAAATTCAAAATTCAAAATGAATTTTGTGTGAGTCTACATGATTTTCATTCCAAATATCACTTTATTATTGGAGTGCTTTATTCCAAAGGAACTTGGGATTTAAATCTGTGTAAGTAGAACAAAGTTCAATTTGGAAAGGTTATCAACAGTGAAATAGATCGTGTGTGATCATTTTATCACAGCTGCCACTCAAGTTCAGTAAGCCTAGATCATAGACTTGGTATAATGCTTGGTAAATACCAATGAAAAGTACTTATTAAGTACACAGTACTTATTAAAATACTTACTAAATTCCATGTTTAAAAAAAAACAAATGAGTGAATGGCTTTGTAAGTATGTTGCAAATCAGGATTCTGATAAAATTTAAGCTATGGATTAAACTTGGATGTTTTAGCAAGGGTCGTGTATAGCATGCAGTATATTTTGTCCAGATGCTTGGGTATATAATTCATTACTTACTTTTTCTTTCTCCATATTTTCTGCAAGGTATTTGAAGCAGTAATAGCATGGGTGAACCACGACAAGGATGTAAGGCAAGAGTTTATGGCTCGACTAATGGAACATGTACGATTACCTTTGCTTCCTCGGGAATATCTGGTTCAGGTAAAAACATATGAAAAACATACCAATATGCGTAATGCCCTGTCACTGACCTGATTGTGTAGATCCCGTATCTTTAGGATATGGATCCATGGAAGGAAGGAGGGACAGTTCAGGCACCTGCAGTCTTTGGGAGCTGCTCTCTTTATATCATTCCCCATTCTTTAGAAATTTGTTTCAGCCCCTTTTTATGATTTGGGTAAGCAATTACTATAGCTTTAAGAGGTAGTATTTGTGGTCATTTAAGTATATATGATAAATGGGCCAGGACTGTGTTACTGTTCTACATCTTCTTTGCTTTGTTCTTTTGATTCCCCAGCAGGAATGAAATTTTAAGATTTGACCCAGATACTATTAAATTCTACTTAAGAGAATAATTTCACAGTGAGATGTGTTTAGTTTTTTTTATTTCTAAGCTGAAGAGAAAAGATTATTTGAAATAAAATAGGAATAATGATTCCTCATTAATCTCTGAACAGTTTTAAATTTACTTTTTTATTAGCACTCTTCTAGGAATATTTCAGCATTAATTTCATAATTGAAACCATCTTAAGAAATATTTCTTTATTAAAAGGTTAGATCTGAACTTTTTAGAATTACTCAAAACCACATTATTGAAATTAATCTGTGTAATCACTGGTGTTAAAGAAATGAATTTTAAAAACCTGTCTTGCATTTGAGGTCAGGCATAGTCAGGACAAGATTTGTTTATGATGTAGGCACATTATTTTAAAGTTTTGAGTCTTTTCCAGATATTTTATTTGCCATATTGAGTTTGAAAAAAAGTATCATTAGTTTATTAGTTTTGCCTATTCGATTTGTAGGACTCACTATCTAAATTGTTTCTTGGGTTTTTGTTTTGCTTACTTTTTTTCTACCATGTGACTTGATGTTTAAAGGTAAGAAACAGGTGAATATAGTATCATCTAGAGTTCATCATATTATCTAGCTGACCATGAAGTTTATAATTTTCATTGCAGTTCTTCTCTTTTATTTATACACGGTTTCCTCTGCAAGTCAGATACATGAACAGAAGTAAAGAGTGATATGGAGAAGGTGGTTACTGCTATTTCCTCTTCTTTACTTTTGTTTCTTTAGTAGTTTTATCATGAAATAACTGCTTATGGGGTTTACCTCCTTCTTATAGAGGGTTGAAGAGGAGGCATTGGTCAAGAATAGCAGTGCTTGCAAAGATTACCTCATTGAAGCTATGAAGTATCATTTGCTGCCAACAGAGCAGCGGATATTAATGAAGAGCGTCCGCACCCGGCTGAGGACACCCATGAACCTTCCCAAAGTAGGATCCACTGTTCGTACTTGCTTTTACTTCATCTTAAGCCCTATATATAGTAAGCTGTTAGTGTTTCTGATGATCTGAATTTCCATGCTTATTTTAGTTGTCTTGCAAGCTACAGTATGCCTAAGAATGCATTGTAGAGTATATGATTTAATCTTATTAATTTTTATATGGTAAGGGTGGGGTTTGCTTCATTTAGTCTTCATAAATTGCAAAAAAAAAAAAAATTACTCCTCTGGAATGAAGGGCAACTGGGTCTTGTCCCTTTGAGTTTTACTAGCTCTTGTTATAGTAGAAAACACTAGCTGTGGTCAAAAGAAGAAAATCAGACTAAGCAGAAATATTTCTCTGTAAGAAATTATAGGATATATAACTGAAAACCTGGTAGTTTCATGAAATTACATATTAGAACTCAGGATAATATAAATTTTTCTTCCTATTCTTTATTGTATACTGTTTGACCGTTTCCCATACTGTATATGTAGCCATTTCAACTTAGATTTCCCATATGTCTTCCCATATCACCAATGTCCATATTTTCCTGTGTACAAGTTTATATTTGTACCTTCATTTTTTTAGTTGTGGCCATTCATGATTTACTGCTTTGATTTTTCTTATAGAATGACTCCTCATTTCTTTCTCTGTTTGCAGTTCTTTCTGGTCTATATGCCTCTTTATACTGCTACAAGACCAGCACTTTAAGCACCATTTTGTGTATGGTCTAATCGGAATGATCCATAGTAGAATGTTTTGTTTATGGATTTGTGTTTACCTATTGTGTTTACCTATTGGGGCAATGCTGGATTAAGAAATAAGAATTAACCTGTTTTCCGACATCTTTAGTTATTACTTCTGTCTTTAAAATTCTTCCGCTTTAATGCTTTGCTGTTTTTCCAAGTTTTATTTCTGTAATCTCCATTTTTTAATTGATTCATATTTTAATTGGTGTTTTTTGTTTTGCTCAATGTTAACATCGGTTCCCAATTTAGAGCTCACTGCAGATTTTGCCGTTATACCATTGTAGTTAATTTTCAAGTTCTTTAGTAAATACATTAATTTAAAATGGACCTCAGCATTTGCTCTGGTAACACCTCATTAGAAATACCCACCCACTGACGATCCATTTGTAGAAAATTTTAGTCCATTTGATTATGTTTATTATCTAAACCAAAAATGAGAAATTTGGCATATAACATTTGGTAAGATTGAGAATTAAAAGGATTCAAATTTGTTATTTTCTTTTTTATATAGCTTTCTGCATGTTACTCATCATTTTATTGTTCTCTAGAAGTTTGAATGCTTTTCTCAAAATATTCTAAATTTTTACTGAGAATTAGTAAAATTCTATTAGTACTAATTAAAAAAAAAAGGTATTTACAAGGCATTCACTCCTACCTTGTTTTGGAAATTGGTATTTGCCTTTTTTAAATTTTCTGATCTCTCCTCAGTTCTCCAAGATTTTTCAAAAATAATTGTAAGTGGCTTCAGTAAGTACACTAGCTAGTTCCCTAACACTTCAGTATGCATGCCATCTGGGTCTGCTGATTTTATGAGTGTTTATATTTTCCAAATACCCTTTTACCTGCTTTAATAAGTAGCCATCTTTATAATTCTCTGTTACTTCATATTTGTCCATACTATTTGGTGTTCTTGGTCTTATAAAAAGTGTTCAGAATCTTGACCATAAATTTAAAATTACTTTTTTATGCTAGTTTTTCTAACTTCTTTCTAGTTTTAATAGTTTTTGAGCATTTCTTATTTATAAGAAGAAAAAATTGTCTTCTTAACTTGCATATTCCCTCTTGGCGTCTCTAGCTTTGTCATCTTTATACTGCAGAGAAATTTTGAGTGAAAGCGAATTTAGTTTCTGGGATAAACATGTCACTGTGTAAACATGCTAAAGAATTCTTGGTAAAATCCTATCAAGCACTTTATTTTCTCTTTAATGAAATTGTGCCATCTATTCAGTTTAGTTTTTCTGGACTTTCCTGGTATGACTGCCCTTCCAACTGTGTTACGCTTCTTGACTTGGCAGTTCTGTTGCTTGTATTTTCTGGTGGCTAGACAGATTCCTGGAGGTTCCAGCAAGGTGGGCAACAGACCTGGTGGATAATAGTGAGCAACACTGTTGTTTTACCTTTGCATGGCTCACCTTTGTGATCCCTTCTCACTGTTATTTATCCACACACGTTTTTGAAAGGGTGCTTGTGTTGGAAGCTTTTCCACAGCACTGTTGGCCCTTCTGTAGTGGCTATATTTAGGACTAATTCTAAGCAAGAATGAAGCAAAGATCAATTTCTTACACATCTATATTTCATAGTAATGATACATTTTATCATCATACAGATGAGTCAAAGGAAACAAGATGGGGTGGTAGTGCTGAGAAAATTGTGAGGTTTGGATAATTTTTCTATCACAACAGTAACTTAGTCCTTTTTGTATTAGGTTCTCATTTTATGAACTCATACTAATTGCATGTTTGAGTTTTTTTGTAAGTTAAATATTAGTTTTGCATTCTCAATAAACAACATTAGGATTGTGTAAGGCATCCTTGTATTTGAACCTAATGAGAAGACTTGTGTTTTGTAGTGTACTTTGTTAGCTCCTTTTTCTCTTTAGAATCTGTACTGTTACAAATACTGTCTTATTCTTAGGGATATATTTTTACCAAGTGAGTCTATTGAAATTTTCAATGAAAAAATCATAATATCTGGTTTTTTAGGGAACATTTAAAACAAATATTTAATAGGTAGAGAAAACAAAAAGAACAATTTAATTGACCCACATTTCAGGATGATCACTTGGATTTGCTTGACTTCATAGCTTCTTACCTCCTCAAATGTTACATGTAACTTTTTCCTACGTAAGATTTTTCCCTGTTTCCATGTTATTTTATGGCATAATTAGTGTGCTGTTTCTCATATGGGGTTAGGTGTTCTTTACAAATAAATGTGGTGTCAGCATTATAAGCAGCTCTTTTGTGGTTAGCAGCACATGTGTCCAGCATAGTACCTTGATCTGTGTCCCAGCTCTCTTGTCCTCCCATGTAGTCTCCCTTCTCTGATTGCTGGACTCCCAATCCCCACCTCATTTTGCCTCTCTTGGTTCAGTAAAGGACACATTACTGCTGTTCTCTGTAGTAACACATTTTCTCTTCCATTCTCATTTTGATGTGCAAAACAATTACTGTATGAAAATCATGAGATTCAGAATTTGAGATCATGAAATCTATAAATTAGTGTTGTTTTATGGATGTAAAATAAATATTCTCTTCTCAGTTTTTTAAATTGATCTTTATCAGATACCATATTTAAGATTTTTCAGTATAAACCATCAGGCAGTTTTGAACATAGGTCCCTAAATACAAGGTTGATCTTGATGTCATTATAATTTGTGGATTAATAACCTTGTCCCCTCCTTTTTTTCTTTCGGTGGTAGAAGGGAAGGGCATGATGGGTTTCCTTTGCTAATTCTTCCTTCTACTTATTTGAATTCAGCACTAGAAGAATGATAGGCTTGAAATAAATTGTATGGTTGGTCGATGTTCAATCTTACTTTAAGATCTTTAAAAATTCTTTCTGCCCTCCAGCTATTAAATAACTAACATAGGCTCCTTTTTGGAAACTTGGGATTTGCTCTGATTCAAGAATCATATTTTCTAAGTATCCATCTTTCTATAGTTCTAAGAATAGGAAGGCCATTGCTCAAAGTCACAGATCTCCCTGTTTGGCATGTATGAGTTATTCCATCATTCTGGGGTTTTTTTGTTTTGTTTGGGGATTTTTAGAAAATATTTTTAGTTGTAGATGGACACCATACTTTCATTTTATTTATTCTTTTTTGTTTTTGTTTTTTTGTGGTACTGAGGATCAAACCTAGTGCCTCACACATGCGCGGCAAGCACTCTACCACTGAGCCACAACCCCAGCCGTTGTTTTGACATCTGTTTTTCCTGTAATCATCTCATCATAGTTTTCTCAAAGTGCTGGTCATCCTTTACAGTTTTCCATAGAAGACATCATTAACTGTGACACCTCCCTGATTTGACAGCTGTATTTTCACTGGTTCCAGAAAGTGCCCCGGTGTACTCAGTAAAAGACTCACATCAGTTTCTAAATCCCATCCATCTCTCAAGGCCCTGGTTCCCCTCCCTGGCTGAAGGTTTCACTAGATCATGGCAGCTTTTCATTTTCTGATTAGCAGAAATAATTACCATCTGTACTAATCATATACTTTTTGATCACATAAAATTGTTTTTTGTTCTTTAATTACTTCACTTTTTTTTTAGTGAAATCTCTAAGCTCTTGACTGGCAGAGACCATGTCTTACATTTCTCATATATAATACCTAGCACCGTTTCGGACAGACACAGATGATAGGCACTTAATAAATAGTTGTTGAATTGAATTGAGGACATTTATAGAACTCATTATTCTCAGCAGCAGAGTATTGTGTATTCGTTTGTTATGATTTGTAGCATCTCCATTATTTGTCCTATTGGTCATTTTATTTTTGGGACATCTGGGGAGGTCTCTTTCCTTGAAATCCAGACATCTGTGCTCTTTTGTCAATCACCCCTTTTGATAGTTATTTTTCCATCTTTCTTTTAATACCTTACTGTCCTTTTCACCTTCATCTACCCAGTAACATGTATTTATTTCTCTCTGTCCTCCTTGATTGTGGAAATTTAATGCCTGGTCATTGCAAAACCAGAATCAGGTTTATAGCAACCTGTGATGTACTGCAGCCTTGCCAGTGCTGACTGCCTGCTGTTTTTTGGCTTAAATACTGCTTTTGCTTCAAGGATCAGAAACTTATTTTAGTTTCTGAAATCCTTATTTTTGACTAAATGTGCTAGGTAATGGAATTGTAGTTCTAACATGTTCCCTGTTGTTCATGTTTACTACGTGTTGTTAGGGGTTGTTTTCCCTCCCTCCGCTCACCCTGCCATCTCATTCTAACACTCCCCACACCCCTCTTTGTAGGACATATTAAATCTTAGAACATGTAAGAATCATTGGTTCAAGTGCTTATATTTCTGCCCTTCCAGTTGATGGTGGTGGTTGGGGGCCAAGCACCAAAGGCTATTCGAAGTGTGGAATGCTATGACTTTAAGGAAGAACGATGGCACCAAGTGGCAGAACTGCCTTCCAGGAGATGCCGGGCAGGTAGGCATGATGCATTATGCACAGCTCTCTATTATTGGGTCTTTAAGAGCTTCTCTCTCAGGTCTTATTTTATTAATTAGAAGCCAGACTATTAGAAAAGGTTTGATTCAAGCTACTCTGTGGTTGAGTAGCGATTCAGGGCTCATCCAATTCATCTGATACATTCATAGGGATAGCTGCTCTGTCTTCGTTTTTCGGTATCTTTCTGTTTCTCTAGAATAAGCTGGAGGAACTTGCAATTTGCTGGATATTTTTCTAATTACCTTTACAGAAATGTTGAGAAGGGAATTCTTTAGTTTAGGAGCCTTAGTTCTAAGAGATGTCTGACTCAGCTCTAAGCCACGTTGCTTTCATATAGGCATCTGTTTCGTGAATACTTAATGAAATATATCTTATTTAGCCAAATATGTGATCAGAAGAAGTATTTGCAAATGTTGGGAATCTTTCCCAGGACTTAATCTTGGATCCATAATTCCTATCTCCCTTAGCAAAATGAGTTTTAAATGCAGTGGAACATTTCTGTGATGGTGATACTTCAACAGCATATTTATTGGAGATCCTTACATATTAGCATATCTAGAGTTACTTCATTCTTTTAAGATTTGTCTTGGACTGAGGTCTCAATCAGTGGCATAGTGTTTATCTAGCATGTGTGAGACCCTGGGTTTGATCCCCAGCACTGCGAAGTAAAGAAAGAATAAAGTTGGCTAGTATTTATTTTGGTCTAGATGTTGTATAAGCTTATTAGGTTTTGTTTTTGTTTTTCTGTGCTGGGGCTCTAACCCAAGGCCTTACACATGTTGTGTAAGTTCTTTGCTACTGAGCTGTACATACCCCAGCCCATTCAGTTTTAATTAAGTATTAAAACTTTTAAATCTGTTACTATCAGCAGTGCTACAGTGAATTCCTTACACATACATCATCATACACTTATGATTAGATATTATTACAAATGAATAGTGTTTTGTAGGACTTATTCAGTGCATGTTCTAACAGTCACTGTAGACATACTGGAAAGCAATCTTCAGATAGTGGTAGTAGTTGGGTCACATATTCATCATCAAATGCTGCTTTCTTTTTGCAGGGATGGTCTATATGGCTGGGCTTGTTTTTGCTGTTGGTGGCTTTAATGGCTCATTAAGAGTTCGCACTGTAGATTCCTATGACCCCGTGAAGGATCAGTGGACCAGTGTTGCTAACATGCGAGACCGGAGAAGCACTTTGGGAGCAGCTGTGTTAAATGGATTGTTATATGCAGTGGGGGGCTTTGATGGGAGTACAGGTAATTTCCTTTTCATCTTTTCTACATTGCTGTTGCAGTTAACATAGTAATCATATTTATGGAACAAATTATAGCAAAGTTAGGGTACATTTGAGTATTTTAATGGGCATTTATTTAAAGATGTTTTAAAATTGCATCAAGAATTTCTTTAAATGATGTATATAAGTGTATGTATGAGTGCTGAGTATATAAATTTCCTTTATTATGCATCAGTATCAGTTATCTTACCATGTTTAAAAAGTTTGTAAATGACAGTAGCCTGAGTAGGAGTTCCTCAAATAGAAGCTCTTCTTATTTATCACATAATTAACATGATTCTATTCCACTGTTTTCCCCTTTTAATTTTAGCCCAATGTAAAAGACCTGAAGCATTTTTTCCTAATAATATCCATATAGAGAACAACTAAATTTTTGAGAGGAGGAAATTAAGAGTATTGTACTTTATTACAGGTTTATCATCTGTGGAAGCGTATAACATAAAGTCTAATGAGTGGTTTCACGTAGCGCCAATGAACACGAGGAGGAGCAGTGTTGGTGTGGGCGTTGTTGGAGGTAGGCTCTGGCAGTTTTTTCAGGTGAACACTTTCAGGTCCATATTGTTTCTTGATTCTGAGAGTTCTAGTAATCTAAATAACACTCATCTTATAAATGGGCAAGCAGATTATCACTTAAAAAATAGTAATTACTGTAAAATTGTAATTATTTAAAATTGGCTTGTCTGTATAAACTAACCTATGTAAGCCCTTTCTCTATGTTCCCCCTCCTCTCTTTCTGTGTTTGTGAGTGCCTGTGTATGTAATCTACATGACTGTTGACTGATCTTTAACACTTTGGTGTGGGGAAAAAATCAGGTGATATATATACAAAATTATATAGCTGGAGAAGGGCTGTTCAACATTTTAGGGTTGGATTTCCACAATTGATTTTATATCTATATCTACATCTGTATCTATCTTTATCTATCTCCTACCTTGTTACCGAGTAGAATTTAAGGAAGCCTACAAATACTAAGCTTTGGTGTGACTTTTTTTTTCTTTTTAAAATACTAGCTTATACAAATTTGTGGATTCTCATTCCCTCTTTACTATAGGTATAATTCTCTGTACTTAAAAACAATTTTAGTAAAATATAATTCACATACCATATAGTTTGTTCATTTAATGGATATAACTTTGTGTACATCTATCACACCTCTTCATTTTAGAACATTTTTATTACCCCCAAAGGCAACCCTGCTTCCCTTAGCTATTATTCCTGTCCTCTTTGGCCCTCAACAGTCACTAATCTACGTTCTGCCATGATGTAGATTTGTCTTTTCTGGACATTATATAAATGAAATCATATGGTATGTGGTGCATCATGACTTGCTTCTCTCACTTATCATGTTTTCACCGTCATTTGCATTACACCATTCATTAGTACTTCATGGGTTTCCTTGTTTTTTTCTTTTTGCAGTATTGGGGATTAAACTCAGGACCTTACACATGCTAGGCAAGTGCTGTAGCTATATCCTAGCCCATACTTTTTTTTTTTTAATTTGTCAAGTATTTCATGGTATTCTGGTATTAACTCAATTTAGCTTTTTTCCAATTTATTAAGATAACTTTATTTAATTCTGTTTTCCAGGATATTGCTACTTTTAACTAGTGTTATCTAAGGATAAATGAGAGCACTTTCTGTTCTGTTAAATTATTGATGAAAACATAAAATTAGCATTATGTATACTCTGCAGATCTTCATAATATAATTCGATTATTTACTACCATTAGGGAAGGCTTAATATATTTTATAAAAATCAGTAACACTCTAAAGGGAAGCTCTGCTACCATAGAGGAAAATATGTAAATATTGTATGACTTGAAAAAATAGCATTTTGGTAAATTTGGCTTTCTTTGTAATTCCATGCTTAGGTTTGCTCTATGCTGTAGGGGGCTATGATGGAGCTTCACGTCAGTGTCTTAGCACAGTAGAATGCTATAATGCTACAACAAATGAGTGGACCTATATAGCAGAGATGAGCACCAGACGGAGTGGAGCAGGTAAATATCAACCCTATATAGCAACTAAAGTACAAAATGATGGAAAATAATGAAACAGATACATTGATGTCTCTTTGTATTATCTGCAAATATATGCTGATTTTAATGGTACTACAAAATGTCTTTTGAATTATGCAAGTAGTGGTAGGTAGCACTTTTGTGCACTTTTATAAAGTAAAATTTAATTTCTAATTGCTTTATTAAAAGGTTCTTTTGCTGAATACAGTGGTTCACACCTCTGATCCCAGCTTGTCAGTTGGCTGAAACAGGATGGTTGCAAGTTCAAGGCCAACGTGGGCAACTTGGCAAGATCCTGTCTCAAAATAAAAATAAAAAGGAATGAGGATGTGGCTCAGTGGTGGAGCACTCCTTGGTTCAATCCCTAGCACCACCAAAAAAAGGCTTCTTTGTTTCATTTATAAAATGTTTATCATTCCTTTAATTTTTTTGTTTGTTTTTAGTGTTTTTGGGGAACTTCCTAAATAATAAACCCTCACATATCCATTTCTTAGCAATTATGTGTTTTAATATTATATTTTTATTACTTTTATTATGGAAGTTGCTTTCAAGAGGATTCTATTAAAGGACTTTCCCCCTGTATTTCACCTATATATTATTTTTATTCTTTTTGACATGCCTCTTTTTTCAGAGTAATAGTTCTGAGATCCTAGTTTATTCAGTTCTATTCATTTCCATATCTTAAATTGTATGCTTTAATGTTGACTTCTATTATGAATTATAATTTCAAAAATTTTAGTTATAATACATTTATATAAACTGTTACACATTTCTTGTCACTTTTTCTCTACTATAGTTGGTTGGTTGTGTTTTATAGGTGTTGGTGTGTTAAACAACTTATTATACGCTGTAGGAGGTCATGATGGCCCTTTAGTACGAAAAAGTGTTGAAGTATATGATCCCACCACAAATGCCTGGAGGCAGGTTGCAGATATGAACATGTGCAGAAGAAATGCAGGTATTGTCTAGCTTAAGATTGTAAACATTTCACAAGTTTTACTAGTATAGCTGTGTATTTCCATTTTTCTTTTTCTTTTCTTCCTTCCTTCCTTCTCCTTCCTTCCTTCCTCCTTCCTTCCTCCTTCCTTCCTTCCTTCCTCCCTTCCTTCCTCCCCTCCCCTCCCCTTCCTCCTCCTCCTCCTCCTCCTCCTCCTTCTTCTTCTTCCTTCTCTCTCTCTCTCTCTCTCTCTCTCTCGGTTTAAATACAGTCTATTCCATTTTTCTTTTTCTGATCTAGGTTCCCTGATGGACTTTGAGTTCTTTAAAGACAGATACTTATGTAATAATCCTATAAAGCAAATGCCTGTTATCATTTCTGAAATATAACATGTTGTCATCACATTTCAGTTAACTTATAATTTCTGCTAGCAAATAACTTTGGTGATGAATGTGGACTAATTGGTTAAGGGTGTAGAGCTCTCTTTATTTGATATTTGAATTCATCCATACTTACCAAAGGCATTTTCGAGTGCCTACCATGTATCACATACTAGAGATATCAGTTCTCAGGTAATTTGTCTAGTTGATTAAATATTTATTCCAGGTTAAAAAGCTAGTTGATTATCTGACTCTGCAGGGGAAACTTGAAGAGGTAATCCTCCTTTGATACAGTTCAGGATCTCCTGAAAATAGAAGATACTAAAGCAATAACAATGTGTTAGTTAGCCTTTTTTCATTGTGACAAAATACCTGAGAAAAACAACTTAATGGAGGACAGATTTATTTTGGTTTTTGGTTTCAGCTATTTCAGTTCACAGTCAGCTGGCTGCATTGTTTCTGGGCCTGTGGTGAGGCAATACATTATGGTGGAGGTGTGACAGAGCAAAGCTGCTCACCTCATGGCAGCCAGGAAAAAGAGAGAGAAGGGGCTGGGGACAAGAAATACCATTCCAGTGCATGTCCCCAGTGACCTGCTTTCTCCAACCAGGTCCCCCCTCGTGCACTTTCCACCACCTCCCAATAATGTCATCAGTTGTGTAACCCCCAATGGTAATCCATTAGATGAGAGTCAGTGTTCATGATTCAGTCACTTCCCAGGAGCCCCACCTCTGAACGGGCTGCCTCGGAGACCACACCTTTAACACAGGAATGTGTAGGGTATGCTGCAGGTCTAAACCATAATAGAACGGAAAATCTTAGTTAGAAAAGTGAAACTATAGCCACCTTTCACTTAATGACAGACAAGTTTTGAGAAATGCTCGTTAGGTGATTTTCTCATTGCATAAACATCATAGGGAGTGGTTACACAAACCTAGAATGTTATGTATAGGTCAGTCACTTCACATGTCCTCGTATTGATGCCATCCAGAGCCACAGAAAGGACAAGATATTTGAGGCTGCTGCTGGCCTAACATGACATACTGATAGTAACCTGTTTTTATTTAAATGGATGGAATGCATTCTAAAATAACTGTTAAAAGTGTAGTAAATATGTAAGTCAGTAGCCTGGGTGTTTGCTATATTATATTGTACATAACTATGCTATTTTTTATACAATTGGCAGCGCAGTAGGTTTTTTTGTGGCACACCAGTGTTACCATAGACACACGGATGATGAGCTGAACTATGGTGGTAGGGTGGTGCAGCAGGGTATAGCATCCCTTGGTGATAGGAGCATTTTTTTAGCTCCGTTATACTTTTTATGAGACCACTGCCATATATATGGTCCGTGATTGACCAAAATAGTTAATGTGGCACATGACTACAAGTGAAGGTCCAGGGAAAGGACATGCAAATAGAAAAATAGATTCAGGATAGCTGCATGACTGTTTGGGAAATGCTAGTCTTCTTCAAAATGCACTTACCTTCATGGTATTTCCCATAGTCTAAAATAAATTCCCAATGATTCTCAAACTCATCTTACACCAGTGGGTTGTGTTTCAAATGCACCCCCCCCCAGATACCATTGTTACTTTCTCCTTACTTTAATTGTGATTACTAAGTTAGACTAAGTACATGAGACTGAAAGGCTGTCAGTAGCAGGGCAGAATTTAACTCTATTTGAACTTGTACTTTATTCAGTTGTGGTAAGGCCCTAAAAAAAAAGCCCCTCAGTAAGAGAATCTAGAACCATGGTAAGATGCACAGTTCTGGGCTCTTCTTCTTTTTTATTTTTTTTTATTTTTGCAGACTGCATTTTGATTCATTGTACACAAATGGGGTACAACTTTTCATTTCTATTGTTGTATACAATGTAAATTTACACCATTTCTGTGATCAGACGTACATAGGGTAATAAGTTCTGGGCTCTTAGTAGAATAAGTGCTTAACTCTAGTACATATGGAATTAGAAAAACCACAGTGATATGTGCACATGCCTTTTTGGATTAGAAAACTAATTTGTAATTTGAATTTTTATAATTTTCTTAAAGTTTGGAATAATATTTTCTGTATATATGTTGTTTTTAAATAAAAATTAGAAGAATAAAAATATAATTTCTGCAGACAGCTATCATTAACCTGCTTTTTAAATTTTTTTAATTTAAAATTTTTAAATTTAAACAGGGAAGTGAGGGATTTAGGAAAAAGACTTGTTCTAAGTCTATTAAAAAGTTTCAGACTTTGATTTGGAGAGCAGTTAATCGAACTTTATTTGGTAATCCTCAAGAAGAGAGGGAATACAGAAACTTGGTCTTTATTTTCTTTCTCAATCAACCAAATCTATTCCCTATGCAAACAGTGGAATTTGAATAATTTACTTCTGCCATTTGAAAAATACAAGATGATTTTACTATAAACATTTTTTAATTTTTTACACAAGCTCATAAGAGAATGTTTTTAACAATGTAACCCCCATTCCCTATTTCTGATCTAAAACAAATTTCTGGTAAGACCTATCCAGCCCTTCCTTTCTCATATCCTAAGATAAGGATCACATCCAGCCACCTAAATTGGGACAAAAGGGCTGTGCTGGCAAGGAGAGCAGGACGTGAGTTCAGTTTTAAATGAGAGATGAAAACATCATATAAATTTGAATCAGCAAGCAACATACAAATCAAATTCCTATGTTTTCATGTGTATGGTGAATTGGGACATCAAGAATGGAGGAAAAGTTAGATTACAAATAACCTGTTAATACTCAGCACACCTGTAATAGGTTCTCAGTACATATTTGATTGTGACAGAGAACACCAAATAGACTGGAACTATTGAAGACTGCAGGAAAGCACATCCTTTGGTAGAGTGATTTGGCTTCCATCTGCCTAAAAGGATTCTGGTTTTCTGAATTAGTGGATTAGTAGAATTGACATCTTTTGAATATATAGCTTATGTATTCAAACGTGTGTAGAGACTGATTTCCTCTTCTGTGGTGGAATGTTCTTTCATCTGTCAGCTCCCTGTAGATGTAATTGGGGAAGCTCTTTAAGAAAGCAGAGCCCCTTGCTCATCTGTGACAGTCGAGGCATTCTGGAGGCCATTTTGTCTTTCCGTAGTCATGTGTCATCTGTCAGTGAGCCACAGTACAGACTTGCGTACAAATACAACAACTTCGGTTGCTTGTGTGGCAGCAATGTTTGGCTCTTGGCTTTCAAGTATTTGAACTACTTCAAAATGGTATGAGTTTAACCAGGTACTGTGGTAATGCCTGTAATCCTAGCTGCTTAGGAGATTGAGGCTGGGGGATTGCAGGTTCCGGGCCGCCTGGGTAACTTAGCAAGACCCGTCTCAAAATGAAATATAAAAGGTGCTGGGGATATAGCTAAGTGGTGGAGTGCTTGCCTCAGGTGTGAGGGCCTTGGTTTAATCACTAGTACCTAAGGGGGTACAGGAATAAAAAGGTAGGAATTTGCTTCCTGTGACATTAGTAACACAATTGAGTAAACTAGAGATGGTCCCCTCCATTCAAGTACACTTTTACATGCTGTGTAGTAATGTGGGCTTGTTATTTTATGTTAAAAATCTGTAAGCATGTATTAATTAGGTTAGCAAAAGCATCTTTAAACCTACAGAGACCAGTGGTATAGCACCATTCTTCTGGATTCTTTGATAGCCTCTAGTACCAGTTCATAATATTTCCAAACATTTATTAGGATAGACAAAATTAAGTTGAAATAGAGAGCTTTTAAAAGGCATTTTCTTTTCATTTAGCAGTTTTCTTTCTTAGAATTTATATTAATGAATAATTGCACATGTATTCAAAAAACTATGCAGAGGGATCCTTATTCATTGCAATACTGTTAACAAGAGCAAAAAAAAAAAAACCTCAGTAAACATCTATCAATAGAGGACGAGTAAATAAATTATGGTATTGCATATGTGGAATACTATATAGCCATTGAAATTGAGTAGATCCATATTTATTTACTTGGGGAAATATCCAAGGTATATTGTCTGTCAGGGTGGGTATTAAGCAGCATGTATAGTATCAGCTACTTTGGGGTTAAGAAAGTAAGTGTCTTGGTGTATTTGTTTATGTATATATATGGCCCAGATAAAAGTCAGCCAGAGTTGAGATAATAATTTTAATGGTTATTCTAGAAATTTTTGAATTTTTACAGAGATGAGTTAGATTAGTAGTAATCTAGAAAAAAATCAGATAATATTGTTCTCTCTTTTAAAGGAAATAAGATAGCTAATCATTCAGTATAAAAATAAAATTAAAAATAATTTTTACCCTCTCTTAATATATATTTTGTCCTTAGGAGTCTCTAAGAAGCTGATTTTATGAGCATTACTACTTTGGCCTCTAACATTATATTATTTTAAAAAAATAAAGTGAGGATTAAAATAGTTTCTAATGTATGAAGTAAGATTGTCATGAAGATTAAGTGAAATAATGTATATATGAAGCAACTGCTGCATAAATGACATGCAGTAGGAGCTTAGCAGTGGAATTAGACTCTCAGACACAAAAGGAATTCTCTACATGTTCATTTTCTCTTCCTGCCTCCTTTCAAGGAAGAAGTTTCTCTTTATCACCTCACCAAACATGTACAGGGTTGTTCCTGATTATCCAAAGGCTTTAAATAATTGTTTTCTCTCTGCATAATTTTTTTAAAGGAGTTTGTGCAGTTAATGGTCTGTTATATGTTGTTGGAGGGGATGATGGTTCCTGTAACTTGGCATCGGTAGAATATTATAACCCAACAACAGATAAATGGACAGTTGTGTCATCTTGTATGAGCACAGGGAGAAGTTATGCAGGTAATAATTGTCTCATTTTCTTAGTCTTCTATTATAAAAAGATGACATTATTAACAGGATGTTCTTTAATAAGAAGAAAGTCTTTTCTCAATGTATATATCTTATCCTCAAAATAATTTATATTGGGTGTGTATATTCTGAAATAAAGCACCAGTATTCATTTGTCATTCTATAGGCGTTCAGTTAAAATGATTCTATAGGCGTTCAGTTAAAATGCCGAGTCTGTGCAGTACAGAGCGTACAATAAGTTTTAATAACTGGAATCTGTATGCAGTGGTGAGGAATACATTTATGTGGCCAGACTTTGATTCCTCAGATAGCCAAGAAGTATGATCCCACAGGCACAGTGTTGCACACCTGTAATCCCAGCTGCTTGGCAGGCTGAGGCAGGAGGATCTCAAGTTCGAGACCAGCCTGGGCAACTTAGACCCTGTCTCAAAATAAACAATAAAAAGGGCTGGGGATGGATCTCAGTGGTAAGAGCACTCCTGGCTGTGATTACTGGTAACCCTTCCCACCCAAAGATCTGATCCCTACATCTTCCCATGGCCAGGCTCCAAGAGATAGTGAAGCTGTGGAGTAATTTTTCTTTCTTAGGCATATCATTAGGTGAATTATAAAATATAATTTTCTATTCTCTTAGTAAGAAAAATTAATATACATATATGAAGTTTTAAAACTGTGTGTTGAAGAAGCTATGAATATAGCTCAGTTGGTAGAGTGCTTGCCTTATAAGCATAAGGCCCTGGGTTCAATCCCCAGCACCGTAAAAAACAAAACAAAACTGTATGTTGTATGTTCATTATTACTGATGACAGCATTTAAATATTTGTATGTTTCTAGAATTTTTTTTTAACAAAATCAGTCCAATAGTGGAGGAGAAAAAGTCTATTGTAATTATCACTGTTTATGCATCGTCCAAAACAACACTCCATAGAACCATTACAGTAAAATCCCAGAATAACATGACTCAATAAAAGGTGATTTTTTAACAGTTTAATTAAGATATAACTGACATACAATAATGTATATTTAAATCTACAATTTGGTTACTTTCAACATATGTATACACCCATGAAACCATCACCATGATCAAGATAATGAATGTATCCATCACCCCCTATTTACTTTCTGCCTTATTGAGTAGTAGGTGAATTTTGGTATTTTCTAAATAAAGTTATTTTTCCCAAATTGTATCTATAAATTCTAGTTCTGGATTAAGTAGTCAGATGTAGTCCCAGTTTGTAACTAGAATTCACTGTCATTTAGATTGAAACAGTAGTAACACTAAACTGTAAGGAGATTCTGAAACATCATGTTTGTCCAGTGGCTTATCTGTGGCTTTGGTAATATAAAATTGAATATTTTCATAGAGTTACAGAATGCTGCCTGTGATGTCTGTTTTATTTCTTCATTTCTTTGCTCAGGGGTCACAGTTATTGATAAACCATTATGAGCCTGGAGGACATTTTCGGCATATTTACACATGAGAAACAGGCTTCCACAAGTATTTCTGAAGTGACTGAGAATCTAGCACTTCTCCACTTGTAGCTGCACTTTAAGTCTCAGCAGAAGATAAGATCATCTGCCTTTATAGGCCTCGGATACTGAAGATTATTTTTGGTAGAAGCACCGTGTAGGCTTTTTCTGCAATGAGCAGCAGCTGACTGAATTTTAATAAGAAACCTGGACTGCAGTACTTTGTAGTCTTTAGCTATCAGTTGCTTTCATAAAGACTAATTCTCATCAGCCTGGAATGACTATGAATTATTTTGTGAAGGAGGATAAAGTTAATGTGTGTTCTTGTAAAATTAAGTTTTATCTTTATTCCTTCTCCTGAAAATCTGTATACCCAGGAACTGAAAATCTTTGAACAGGTATTAAAATCTACGTAAGTATACAGAGTGATTGAGGGATGAAACTATTTGCTTTTATAAATATCTTTGATTACATGATATAATAAATTGTGTGCATATAAATGTGTGTCTATATGCTTTCCTTTAAATGTTTGAAAAGACGTTTGAAACTTGATTATACTATTTATAATTGGCACAGTACTTTGAATTATGCCAGTACTACATTGTAAAACAGAGTTGTATTTTTTGATATTTAACAATGCTTAACACTTTAAAATGCCACTTCTGAGGAATGAACATGGTGTAACACACTTGAATATGTGTGATGCCAAACTTTTTAAAATAAAGTATAAATTATGCTTATTTATTATTTTCTTTAGTTTAATCTTGGTCATGTTTTGGTGTGTATTTTTAATTTTTTTCCTAAAGTAACACTTTGGCATGAACATAACTGCAGGTTTTTGATGAATATAATGAATGTATGGAATTCAACTGAATTTGCATGGTCTTAAGAACTTTTTCTGTGTGTATAAATTTAGCTGCTATTAACAGAAGAGAGAGCTTTCTGTGAGTAGCCATGTGCGTTGATCAGATACAGTTTTTCTGAGATCTTCAATTAATCTTACTTTAAAGATGACCAAAACATGTCTTTCTTGAATTATCTTTGAATAAAAGTTTGTATATTATTTGTTTTATAATGTCCTTGATTTTTATATATTTAGTTTGATACTAAGAAAGTTGCCTGTTGACGTTTTCTGTAAAATTTTGTAAAACTGAATTTCTTGACCTTACAAATCTGTATTTTAAAAAATTTCTTGCCAAAGTAACCTGTAAGGTAATGCTATGAAGTCAGTAACTAATGGCAGTGACAGTTGTTCATTAAGAACAAGTAACCAGGACTGGGGTTGTGGCTCAGGGGCAGTGTGCTCGCCTGGCATGTGTGAGGCCCTGGGTTTGATCCTCAGCACCACATAAAAATAAAATAAAGGTATTGTGTTCATCTACAAATGCAAAAACAAAATATTTTTTAAAAAGTAACCATGAAGGAAAGTCTCTGAAGGATCAGTGAAATTTAAGCTTCATATACTTCTCTATCTCTCACAATAAGCAGATCACCAGATAAAGATAAAGCAAGGAGCACTGGATAAAAAGAAGATCAAAGACAAAATAACTTTTCTAAAGCAACTAAAAAATATATAGAAAGAATTGTGGAAATGGGAGTGGGTCTTGGGGTAGACAGCTGCAGGGCTGGACAGAGTCAGAAGGAAAGGGGAGGAAAGAAGGTGAGACAAGACCGTGGACATTTCTCAGTAGAGTCATTTAAAAGTTTAATATGAATAAAGCATCATAAATCAATAAACAGAAGGAAGACCAGTAGAACAGAGGAAGGAGGGGCATGTGGGGATGGGAGGAGGGAAGAGAAAGAGGAGGCACCGGGGACTGAAATGCAGCAAATGAAATTCCATGCATGTATGATTATGTCAGAATGAACCCATCTGTTATATGTAACTAAATGCACTATTAAAAACATTAAAAATAAATTTTATATAACTATAATGCACTAATAAAAGCTTTTTAAAAAAAGTATGAGCTGTTGCCAAAACAGTTGGTAATCATGAGAAAAAATAGGACGGATACCATTTCTTTTTAGTTAATATTGATTCTTCAGATCTAACCAGAATCACATTAAATACTTGGTTGAACATTCTATTTTAAATGCAAATATAAAGAATTTAGCCAGAAAAGACCTGCGTTCACTTTGAAAACACCAATTTCTGCATGAGTATGGCCTCCTGGCAGGTCTTTTGTCAATAAACATGCTACAGGTCTGATGAATTTGGAGTTCTGTTAGATGTTTCTGACAGTAGAACCAAGAAAAGTGTGAAGGCATTATGCTTCCTAATCATTTCTTACAAAAATGTAGAAAAACAAACTCAATTCCTCCTACTGAACTCTCACAACGCAGAACACTTCTGTGGCCAAGTGAATGTGGAGTTTTCCCAATACCAACTGATTCTCAGTGGACACCCTAAAATTCACTTCTGGAGACCTACCTGGAGATAGCGTCAGATCCCGCAGGTTGAGGCTGCAGCCCTAGAAGACTGCCCCCACTTCAGATGCTCATTGCAGGTCTGAGCCACTAGTACTTAATGACTGACTAGCTACAAACTGGGATTCCCACGACCTCCTCCTTGGTTACATTAATTTGCTAAAATAGCTCATAGAACTCAGGGAAACACATTTACCGGTTCAAAGTTTTTATAAAGGATACAGATTAAGAGAAAGGGCGGGAACTTTCATGCCCTCTTTGGGCCCGCTGCCCTCTCAGCACCTCTGGGTGTTCACAACCAGGAAGCTCATCAAACCTAGTTCCTGAGTTTAAACAGAGCTTGCTCTCCAGCCCTGACCCCTTCCCAGAGGTTGGTGGGTAGGGCTGAAAGTTTCAATCTTCTAATTCTCTCATCAACTCTTCTTTCTGGTGACTGGTACCACTCTGAGGATATCTGGGGATCCCACCCTAAGTCATCTCATTAGCATAAACTCAGATGTGATCATTATGCTATTTATTCATTATTCATAATTATTAATATACAAAATAAACAGCAAGACATTATCACTCAGGAAACCCCAAGGGCTTTAGGGGTACTGTGACAGAAGCAGGGCAAAGACCAAGCAAATTTCATATTCTATGACCACTTCTAAACACTAATGTTACATGAAACGAAGAGTCTGAATTAAAGATTTGTTTAACAATATCAAAAGTTTTTCTTAAGATATAATCTATTAGGGTAACAAGTCTTAACTACTTAGGTCAACCGCTTTTTGTCTTAATTTTCTCTTTAAAGCCTATTAATTGGTAGAAGTTTGTCAGTAGCAGGATTCACAATGATTTCAAAGGCCTTCAACATGCCTCCCTCCCCCAGGCCAATCTTTGTCTTTCCACTTTGAAACATCTTGTGGTTTTTGTTTGTTTGTTTATTCATTCCTCTAACAGAGAAGTGCTCCCAGCTTGTTCTATTATAGGAAAAAAAAGAGGTCGAGAGTTAAGTCAGAGAGGTATCGTAGAAACTTCGCCAACAAAGCAGCCCCAGGTTTGAGCAGAGTTCAAGGCCCTCTCAGACTTCCTAGCCCCAGATCTGAGCAGAGTTCAAGGCTGGGTTAGTGTTCCTGCGCTGTGAAGTAGCTCTGCCACCTACTTTGCTTGGTCTGCTTTGTTGGCTGTTGTGATGACTAGGGTTAAGAATGTGTTGGTATGAATGCTGCCAGAGGACTTGGCTCTCTCCCTGTTCCCTGAAGACTGACATAATGATTTCTAACACTTAGTGCTTCCTTACTGTCCCTTAGAGCATGTGAATCCTAGTATTTGTGATCTCAGCCACTGAGGATAGGTGCATAGAGTAGCATATCATTACATGGCAGTGTGCTAAGGCTGCCTTATTTCCGTTTGGTCTTGAGCATATTGTCTTCTACTGACTTAAATGACTGCCAGTGCCTTGTTTTGGAGAAGAAGCTGTGGGGGAGAGTGGAACCATACTTTTGAGTCAAGATTTTGGGATTCCTTTTTCTGGGCTTCACACACTCTTAAGGAAAAATGCAGTGTGGTATATTGGAAAGCCCATGGGCATAGAAATCGAATGGCTCCGAGTTTGTATTCCCCTGTGTCAGTTGCTAACTATAACTTTCAACACATTCTTAACCTATGATTCTTATTTTTGTCAGTGCTAAAATGACAACAGTAGTATTATGTCACAAAGTTATTGTGGGATTTGATAAAAAAAATTGCATATTGTGCTTGAAACAGGGCCCTCTAAGTTGCAATTTATGTTACTGTTCTCTAAGCTTATCTTTTCTTCAATATAGGGAAATAAGTGAGTTAAGCTACCATATTCACATTTCCTTTCAGCTCTAAATCTTCAGTATTTCAAACATTTAACTCCTATACACATACATCTCTCGTCTGATTTAGAAAACATGTCTTCTGTGGCAGAATTCTAAATCAGAACTAATAACCAACATTTACTGAGCACATTTTGGTCAGGGGAGGGGGTTCTGGGTAGGGACTGAACCTTACCTTGTGCATGCTATGCAAGTATTCTATTAAACTATACTCCTGACCCCTTTATGTGATACTAGCACTTTCTGTATACCAGATACTGCACTTGCTAATAAATGACAAGCTTGGTAAGTCTGACCCCATTGTGTGTGTTGTTATGTTACTTGACAGAGCAACAGGTTTGGGCAGAGGGAAAAATTGGGCTGCAGTGCAGTTACACAAACTTGGCTAATAGGTGGAGAGCTCTGTAGCTGGAATGTCCAAGTAAAGCAGTCCTAAATTGGGGTGAAAGATTGGACTTTGCATTGATGTCTCTGCATCAGTCAGGACTATATTCAGGCAGCCCCCTGTGTGCCCTGGGCTTGGGGTGGGGAGTGGCTCTGGCAATACTATGGAGGACGGTTCTGGTTGGGGCACCACAGCATACACTATAGGACATGATTCACCTTTCATGGGTATCCTAAAGGCACGGTTCTGTCTTTGAGCCCCAAGGAACAGATCCCATTTCTTTCCCTTTGGTATGATCCCTGCCATGATAATTTACAAAGAATGTGTGTGCCAAACACATGGAATAGTGAGATGAGTGGGTACAGGTCACACTGGACTTTTTAGAGACACCTTTCAAGAGGAAACTTTGTCAAGGAGATAGTACCTAAGTTGATAGGGAAGGGAAAAGATGGCTGATATTCCAGGAAGAAGGGCTGGTCTGTTCAAAAGCAAGGAGAGGAACAATAGCATCCTGTCTTAAGAAACTATAGAAAAGGCCTTTACATGTATATTAAAACACTGCATGCTGTACATATTTATAATTTTCATGTCAATCACACCTTAGATGGAAAGAAAAAGGGAATTTCACTGGCTCAAATGGTGCCCTTATGCGATGTTTTTATCTATCTTTTTAAATGCACCTTTTCCTTACGTAAAAGCTTAGGTTCTATATATATATATGTGTATTATCACATCTACACACAGGCTTACTACATCGCAGTACACAGTGGGAAGAAATGGTATTAAATATGCCTAGAGCTGAAGACAAAGTAAGTCAAGCCCCAGCCCAGGTCCTCTGGCCATCATTGTCCTTGGGAAGGAACTGCAATGCCCGCACACGGGCGTTCTCAGCTCACTTTCTGGGTTAGGTCAAGGCTTTGACTCCCTTGACATAGAATTATTTTCTAAACCTTTCTGAGCCTATTTTTTTCTCATCTGCAACATGGGGATAATGGCAACTGCCTCTGGGTTTTGCAGGATTTACATTGCATTTGAAATTCTCTTCAAGAATTTATTCAATTCAAATCAAGGGATTTATTAAGGGACACCTGGGGCTGGGAAACAAGGTGGGAAAAACCAAATCCAGTCACTGGCTATGACATACATTATCTAACCACTGATCCATATTTTCTCATCACTAAAATAACAGTAGTGTTATGTCGCTAAGTTATCGTGGGACTTTAAGAAAGGATACATGCTAATGTGCTCGAAAAAGAAGGCGCTCAATAAAATAACAGCTATTGTTGCTGGTCGCCGAGGAAGGCGACACCATCTGTAAACAAAACAGTCAAAACAGTTCTAAAACTCATTTGTACATTTTCTTCCCGGGTTTTGATGATGTAGCCTTCCCGGGACAGTGGCCTGGTACTCTGTTCCGGGCAGCGCTAGCGCAGGATAGGGACTCGCCGGGATCTCAGTTGTCAAGGCGACGCCGGGCGGTGAGTGGGGCGCAGCTCGTTCCCGCCCCGTCACGCTGTCAGGCGCTTCTGCGTTTCCCCGCCTCCAGGCGCGCTGCGGCACCAACCACTGGCTGGACGCGCAGGTCTCACTATCCTCACTCCATCCGCGGAGCCAATGGCTGGAACCGCCAGGGATTCGTTGGCTCGAGTCACACGCTGCCGGCAACGTTACTGACCAATCACCGCGCAGAGAAGGCGGGGCTAGAGCCTTCGCAGGCCAATAACGGCAGGAGGGACCGGCCTTGCCCTCTAGGCTCCACCCCCATACAGGAGAGTTAGGTTCCCAGGCCGCAGCACCTGGCCGAGTGCGAGTGCTGTGGCCCGCGGTCTCCTCGCGAACGTCCAGGTAAGGGGGCCGGAAGAGCGGCTCGTGCGCGAGGAAGCGGGCGCCGGCCGGCTCCGACCCGGTGATCCGCGGGATGGAGAGGAGCGGGGTCAGGTGGTGGATTCGCGCGCAGGGCGGGAAGCTGCATCGGTACCGGTCACCGGTCCCCACAGTCCGTGGGCTGGGAGCAGAGAGCTATGTAATCGCTGTGAAAGGTTGTCCGGTGAGCGGGGCAGCGGGTGGGCAGTCAGACTGGAAAGGCACAGGTGAGAACAGATGGCAAGGGATGGAACTGGGCGGGGACGTGCTTCCTGCGTTGTGAGGAGTTTGCGGGAAGACCGGGAGGCCGGGCACGTTAGAAGGCAGTTAAAGCACTGGGTTTTAAGAGGGTCGAAACTTACAAAAAGAGAAGCACTGCAGGGTTAATAAGATGTGTCGTTTCTGCTTTGTGGCTGGTAGGACTGGGAAGGGCGTCTGAGAGGTTACCGACGGATGAATAGGAGTTGGTTAGGAGGACCTTTCCAGCAAGAGAATGCGGTTGCTTTGGGTAAAGCGGGAAGAAGCTCTGAAATCTGTAGTGCTCAGATATTATATGAAGTGTAGGATCGTGAGAACGGGAGAGATGAAGAACGGGGAGGCCTGACTGGGCCTCTTGTGCTTCTCAAAGGGCCTTAGTCTTCCTCTGTGGGGAAGCTGCCCCCTTGAACCTTGAGAGTTTTAGCCCCGCTATTTAGATAGATCCTGGCATTGTGTCTTAGAGTTTAAAAAGGCCAAAACTGGAGGCAGAGCACCTCCAAAACACGAGGCCTGGTACAATCAGGGCTTCATTAAGGTAAAGTGCCAAAGGACAGACACTGTCTGACAGCTGAACTTGAAGGTTTCTCAGAGAATCAACTAAATTTCTGTTTTTTCTCAGAATCTAATCAGCCTGCTGCAGAGCAGCTTTCAGTCAAGCAGGTTGCCCAAGGATGAGAAAACAGAAAAGTCATTCTTGTAAAACCTTGTTTCCCTTCTGCTCTTTAATTCCTGTTTTTTGCCTTTGTTAAATTGACAGCAAAGTTTCAATTTCCTCCCTTGTTTTTGGAGGGTAAAATCCTGAATGTTAATTGAACCAACTGTCTCAATGTTGGTAAGAGCTGGAAGACAGTCCAGGCAGCCCAGGTGGGAGAGATTTAGAACCTTCTTTGAGATGATTTAGTAGGTGAAGGTGTGATTCACCCAGTTAGGCATTAGAAGAAGTAGAATATTTGGGAGGAGTTGTGAAGCAGTTCCTGAACTTTTGAATACTGAGTTTGACAGTGCCACTGAACTGTCTTAGGTAGAGACGACCAGTAGTCTTTTAATAATCAGAACCTAGAGTTTTGGGGAGATGGCAGGGATTAGTATATCTTTTTAAACAGGAAATAGTTTGCCCATGGTAAGCTTAAATAGTTGGGAGTAAGGAAGGCATCACTTGGAAACTTTTCCAATTTCAGTTCCTCAAAAGCTGTATACCATACAGATACAAAATCAGAAAGCACTCATCTCCTGTTAAGTCTTTTGATCTGCTGCTCCCTCTACTCAAAACAGCTCCTTTATTCCCCACCCCACCCCCCTTTACTCTGTTTTAATTTAGTCACCTCCTTGTCATGGTCCATATCTCAGTTTAGACAGCACCTTTCTTTAGAAACTTACTTGTTCCTTCTGTGTCCTTATTGCACTCTGTATTTTCCCCCATATTTTCTAATCACATCATTTTATGATGGTTTGGTTACTTCTTTGTGGTCCTGACTAGATTTGATGTTTCGGGAAGTCAGGGGTGAGGGCAGCAACTATCACTGGGACTGCACATAGTAAGCACAAATTGAATATTTGTCAGGGTGAATCCCAAGAACTGAGGGAGAATTAAAGAATAGAAATATCACATCTTCCAGTTTGGATTAAGTACAATACATCGCAAAGAATGCTTTTTGGATCGGCAACTAGGAGATCCTAATGATTTTAGTTAGGATAAATTCAGTGTAGTGAAGAGAATAGAAACTAGCTGGCAAGGTGGTGTCCACCTGTAATCCCAGCTGCTCAGGAGGCTAAGGCAAGAGGATCCTGAGTTTGACTAAGTCCTCTTGGGCAACTTAGTGAGACCCTGTCTCAAAATAAAACTGAGTATTTTTAAATGTAACTCAATGGTAGAATACTTGCCTGTCATGCATGAAGTCCTGGGATGGATCCCTAGTACTGGAAAAAGGAAAGGGGAAAAAAAAGATTGCATTTTGCTAGAAAGTAAATGGGAAATGAGAAAATGAAGACAGCTCATGCACAATACTTGGTTCAGGAGGCTTGGGTAAACTATGGAAAGGATGTCCCTTTTATTTATTGTGTACTTTATTATTTAAAATAACATTGTAGCATAACAGATCAGTGCATGGGCCCTTCCACTTATGTGTGTGTAAGTTCGGGCAAGTTCTTTAATATTTCAAAACCTCAGTTTTTCATTTACATGAAGGTGACAGAAGTACCTACTTCATGAAGGTGTGGTTAGGATTAAAGGTAAAATGCACAAAGCATGTAGCACTCTTAGAATACAGATCCTCGAACATAGAAAGTGCTCGTTAATTGTTAGCTTCTTGTAGCTGCTATGTGCCTGGTCCTGTGCAAAGTACTTTACATGTATTAATTTCTTGGACTCACAGAAAGAGCTATTATTATTTTATTTTTGGAGATAATAAAACTTGGGACTCAGAGGTTACATAACTTGTTTGATGTCATACTGCTAGTTAAGTGGTGTAGGTTCAGCATTGTTGAGTTTGGCAGTGACTGCAAGAAAAATGAAGATTGGAATGATTGTCTTATTTTGCAACTTCAGAGGTCATTGAAGACATTCTGAGTGTAGGTGGATTGCTGAGAGTCAGTGTGTTCAAGCTTGGAGGTGCAGCTCTCCTTTTAGAACGATGAGTTCAGAGAGAGAAATGCAACAGTGGCCTGGGAGAGGTGATAGAAGTTAGGAAAGCTCTTCTCAAGAAAGTAAGACTTGGATATGTTTTTAGACTTGCAGGAATGGGCTCAGTGAAGAGGAAGTACAAAGATGAGAATAAGGATGGAAAGTGAATTCAGAGACCTGAAGAAGTTAGCTATGCTTTTTTATATCTTCTATGTGGAATGGGATAAGAGGTCAGAGTTCAAAGCATTTGAAGCACTATTAGGAACTTTTCCATGGCTTTAAAAATATATATTTTTTATTATTATTGTTATTATTAGACTGGGGACCAAATCCAGGATGCTTTACCACTGAGCTACAATCCCAGCTCATTTTTCAAACTTTTTATTTTGAGGCAGGGTCTCACTGGGTTGCTGAGAGTCTTGCTATTGCTGAGGCTGGCCTCAAACGTGGGATCCTTCTGCCTCAGCCTCTCAAGTCCTTGGGATTTCAGGTGAGTGCCTCTGCACTGTCAAAATATTTATTTTTTGAGTGGATTGTTACAATTCATAAATTAGGTGTAGCAATGAACATTTTCAGGAGAGTGACATTCTTAATAAGGTTCGTTGTATGTGTGTTTGGTTCTGGGGATTGAATGTAGGGACCTTGCTACAGCTTCAGCCTTTTTTTTGGAGGTGGTCTAATTTGCCCAGGCTGGCCTTGAATTTGATCCTCCTGGCTTTAGCCTCCAGAGTAGCTAAAATTACAGGTGTGTATCACAATATCTGGCTGCTTCTTTTTCATTGGTAACCTATGAAACTAATATTGTTATGTATAGTAAGTACAACATGACTGTTTTAAAGATGTAAATTGTGCAGAAGGTACAAAATGGAAAGTGAGATTTTCTTTTTCCACAACACTCCATTCCCTAGAGAGAGAAAGAGACACACATACTTTCTTTCTCTTCATATAATCTTTTTTCATAGATTACCACTCCAAATTGTTCCTTTTGTGTCTTTGTACATTTTTTGTTTGAGTGTGCACTCTGCACAAGCATGAGAGTGCACAGATAAAATCCCCTTTTCACAAAAGCCTAAGTGGAGCTCTTGGCTATACATATTCTGCAACTTGCTATTGGGGTCAATGTCGGTCTTAACTCATCGCTTGTTGATTGACATTTCTTTTTTCCTCTTTGTTCTTTTTTATTGGAAGCAGTGCTTCCTTCCATCTTAGTATATCTGTCTTTTAGATTTGAGTGAGCAAATTGCTGGGTCACAGGATAGTCATTTTTGGATTGTGATAGGTATTGCTGAATTTTCCTCAGATGATAGACTGGTTTACACCTACCCCCCCAACCCCCCCAACAGCAATCTGTGATGATGCCTGCTTCCACACTCCCTTTCCAGCAGTGGGTGATGGGCACTGGGCACTATGAAGCTTTTAAAGATTGCTACTCAGTCAAAATGTATCTTTATTTGGGAGTACTCTTTCTCATTTGAGTCAAGTAAAGCTGCTTCTTGTATGTTTAGTGACCATTTGCCTTTATTTTTCTGTAAATTGCCTGTGACAGACCTTTGTCATTTTCTATTGGGTTTTTAGTTTTTTTTTTCCCATGATGTTGGGGAGATTTTTAGTCTTGTTCTAAAGTACACTTTTAACTCTTTAGCAGGTATTAGAAATAGTTTTCTAAGTTTGTCATTTGATCTCTCTCTGCCTTTGGTTATGAGTATCTTTTTATTCTCCAATCAGATGTATTTAATTTTTATGTAATTGTATTTGCCAGGTGTGTGTTCGTGCTAATTCCTTTCCCCCATCTTATTTTTTTTTTTTTTAATATTTTTTAGTTGTCAGTGGACCTTTATTTATCTGTTTATATGTGATGCTGAGAATCAAGCCCAGTGCCTCATACATGCCAGGCAAGCGCTCTACCACCGAGCCACAACCCCAGCCCCTCCCCCATCTTATTTTGAGACAGGATCCTACTAAGTTGACCAGGTTGGCCTTGACCTTAGCCTCCTGAGTAGCTGGGAGCTCAACTCAGTAGATTTTTTTTTTTTTTAAATCACATGTTTAGAACCTGAAAAAATTAGTATTTGTTTAATAATTATCATTTGTATAACTATCAGTGCATTTTACAAATTTTTTAGAATTTCATTGTTCAACTTGTTTACTTGTTACAGAATTTTAAGGCTGTGTGCAGAGATTTGAAAAAATGACAACAAATGAAAGTGTTGGCATCTTTAGTTCAGCATCACTGGCTGTGGAGTATGTAGATTCACTTTTACCTGAGAATCCTCTGCAAGAACCATTTAAAAATGCTTGGAACTACATGTTGAATAATTATACAAAATTCCAGATTGCAACGTGGGGATCCCTTATAGTTCATGAAGCCCTTTATTTCTTGTTCTGCTTACCTGGATTTTTATTTCAATTTATACCTTACATGAAAAAGTACAAAATTCAAAAGGTAAGTATGATGGACTCAAATATTATAATTAGTATTGCTGAATATTATTAATGTAAATATAGTTTTGTTTTGAAAAACTCTAAATCAACACTATCCAGTAGAAATATAGTGAAGCCACATATATAATTAAAATTTTTAATCCAATAAATGCAAATTATCATCTCACCAAGCAATCAAAATAATAACATGCTTAATGAAATATGTTCCTATTTCATAAGTCTTTGAAATTCAGCAAGTACTTTGCAATCATTTTAGCCCATCTCAATTTGAGGTGTTCAGTAGTCACATTGTTAGTTGATACTGTATTGGGTATCACAGCCTTAGCTCATTATTGATAATATTTCAGGAATTGTTTGTTAAATTGGGTTTCAAGTAGATGGATATTTATCTCATTTGGGCTTATAACTTTTTTTTTTTTTTTTTTTTTTTTGTGGTGCTGGGGATCAAACTCAGGGCCTTGTGCTTGTGAGGCAGGCATTCTACCAACTGAGCTATATCCCCAGGCCCTAACATTTCATTTTTAAGCTGGCTGAACAGCTAGGTGTGTAGCTTAGTGGTAAAATGTGTACTTAGTATGTGTTATATCTGGGTTTAATTCCCAGAGTCTGTTTTGTGCACATGCATGTACAGGCACACACACACACACACACACACACACACACAGCTAGCTAGGAAAGAAGGGTATGGGAATTTGTTGGTATTATCTTGCAGTTCACCCCAACCTCTGATGTCCCAACAAATCTTAAGTATATAATAATATGCAAAAACCTTGGTTAGGGCTATTGGATGTTTTGTTTCACTCCCTATGTAATCAGATCATCTCAGATAAGGAGGTGATCCCAGGTTGCAGTGTTTGCTTCAGGGCACTCAATGTCTCTAGAAAGCACACCATGTAGATGGCAAGGTGGCAAGACATACACAGTGCTTCTTTTCAATTCTAGGCAAAAAGAATAGAGTAAGCTCCACTAATGCAAAGCTATGAAGAATTTGCACAAGTGTAGAGAATGAAAGGATTGTCAGCATTTGGTAAAGCAATGATGGTTTTTAATGCCACTGTTCACTGTTCTAAAAAGTCTCACCTAACTAAAACTCAAGGGCACGTAGTCTTGGTATAAAGTAGATACATGAGAGTGTTCATCTGTGACTAACAATGTGTATTAGCTGAGTGCACGCATTTTGTGTCATCAGTCTATTGCTTTGTCACCTCTCCTAGTGAATGACTTTTAGCAAGTACTAACATTGGTCCTCTTAGGATGATGCAAGGGAGTCAGGGAAAAGATGAAGGAAATTGAAAGGGATGTGGCCCAAAGGAGAATGCCCTGTTAGCCTCATTGAAGATCACAGAAATTCCAAGGTACTTAGAGAGGCAGAATCTATGTCTTAAGGTCTGATGAGTGGGGTGGTTTGGGCTGCTGGCATGTCGTCCATGCATTCATTTATAGGGCTGATTTGCCACATGGCTGGCCAGGCAGAAGCATCCTTTTTCTTCCTTATTGGTCTCTGCAGCTGACCACTGACCAGAGGAGGTAACCTTTCCAGAGAAAGTAAAACTTTTCTATTCCTGGGTATTGGAAGGGCATTAAAATGGTATGTGGCAGAAGAAAGAGGAAGTAGTAATCTACTTGGTTACAACTAGTTCTTTATAAACAGATTTAAAGACTGGATAGTCTGGCTGGAAGCCTATCCTCAGCACATCTTCCTTTAATGTTTTCTCATTATTAAAATAGTAATGTCAAATCATTACAAGTTTTCACAATAAAAAGGGATTTAAAAAAAAACAAGGGCAGGGGGTCTATTGCAGTGGTAGGTTGTTTGCCTAACATGTGAAAGACCCTGAGTTCTAACTCTTGCACTGCAAAACAACAGCAACAAAATACATCCCAAAAAGTCAGTGTAGGTTTATACTGGGTTTTTTTTGTTTTGTTTTGTTTTTCTCTTTTTGGTGCAGAGTATTAAACCCCGAGTTGCTTTACCACTGAGCTACATCACCATCCCTTGTTTATTTTTTGAGAAAGGGTCTTGCTACATTGCTGAGGCTGACCTCAAACTTGTGATCCTCCTGCCATAGCCTCCTGAGTAGCTGGTATTACAGTGGGTGCCGCTGCACCTGGCAGTTTTTACAGTTTGAAGGCAAATATTCTGATGAGCATTGAAGTTACTAGAAGATTGCTAAGTGCTCTGTAAATTCTAAGAATATTTTAAAAAGATATTATTTAACACAGAATAAACATTTTTCTTTTTCAAATTGCCCTCTCCCCCAAAAATAGAAATATTACCAAATACTTCCTACTTTCCAAAGAAATAGACAACTTGACAGTTAACACACGTGTTTGCTAGTTAGAAGAAATATGGGAATGAAAAAGTGTAGTAGGCCTTGTAGGATCTTTCTTTCAGAAAATCATACATTTTAATAATTCTCCAAAAATTTTCCTCAAAGATATATGTGCTAAAACTTCTGTGGCCCTAAAGAAGGTACTCTTCCTTCTTAGGGTAAAGTTATATCTTTTTGACAAAAGTAAAAATAAAACATTTAAAAAATATAGTAAACTTTGATATTACACTAGGCATGGATTTTTTATTAATCATCTTTCTAATTAATGTAAACTGAAGAGTATAGCATCATGGTTTTATTTGCTATCATTGGTTAAACTTTAGTTTTTATGGCTTCCTGGACATCAGCTTCTCCCCAGGAAATTAGAAGTGAAATTGACTCCAAACCTCTCCTTAATCACAGACTGAAGTTTGGAACAATTGGGCCAAATAATGCTCAGAGCAGAAATATAATTGTAAATTATTTTGTGTAATCCCCTCATCTTATTGTTGAGGAAGCGAGCATCCCCAAGGTAGTTAATGGGTTGTGGCACTCTGGTATTAGAGCCCAAGTCTCTGAATTAAATCTTAGATAAGGATTTTTATCAGGAACATATCTCTTAAGAATTTCAAAAAAACTGGATCAAGAAACCTAGATTTCTGATAGTCCAAATTCTGCTAATAACTCTATAGTCCTGGAAAAGATGGTTGACTTGTTTGGGACTCTGATGA
Organism: Glaucomys volans; assembly: GCA_020662805.1. Classification (NCBI taxonomy): domain Eukaryota; kingdom Metazoa; phylum Chordata; class Mammalia; order Rodentia; family Sciuridae; genus Glaucomys; species Glaucomys volans. The sequence continues at coordinate 174,926 of JAJEJO010004297.1, read as the reverse complement.
TGAGCAGTAGTTCCCATATTTTGGATATTGTGGTTCAGCTAAGAGTTTTTCATTAGCAGATTTCTCAATTTTTAACTATGAATGTTTAAAGCAAAGTGACAACTAATATTTGTTATCACCATCTTTTTATCAAACCAAAAGTACTTTTTCTTATCTACAAACAGAACTTTAATAAATTTAGTGTTTTGATAATGACTTGCTAAGTAAGTCTTGTGAGTTTTTCTGAACATCTCATTACATTGATCTGACTTTTCTCATCTTTACTGAAATCTGTGAACTTCATCTTCAGGGCACATCTCTGAAGTTCTTCCAACTCAGAGTTGAATATAATTCTGACAGTGTATATGAACACAGTGTTCTTATTTCTTAGGATGAATGCTGTGTGTGCGGATGCATCAGTTGGGGTCACCCAGATGTAATCCTAGCATAACTTATTTCTTTGAAACTTTTGGCAAAATAAGTGCATGATATCTTGGCAGTAAAGACTGGAGAGCTAATTCCTTCTGTAGTACTTCTTTGGTTTGTTTCAGATCAGTATGACTATTAACAATTTCTTTACCTATTTGAAGTTGGGACAGAAATTGTCAAGAATTTAGAAGGAAGGATGTTGTGATTCCAGAGCCTTAGCTACTATAACATAAAATTCACATAGAATGAAGGTCTGTTATAAACATTAGGAGTTTTCTTCTATTTGTCAAGCTAAACTAGTGATAACGCAGACTAATATTAAATATTGTGATTTTTCTCCTTAGGATAAACCAGAAACATGGGAAAACCAATGGAAATGCTTTAAAGTACTTCTTTTTAATCACTTTTGTATCCAACTGCCTTTGATTTGTGGAACCTATTATTTTACAGAGTATTTCAATATTCCATATGATTGGGAAACAATGCCAAGATGGTATGTCCATAAAAATTTGATATTTGTACTGAGTTCTGGTTTACTATCCAATTAAATTATGCTTAATATTTCTCTTTATTTGTTTAATGTTTCTTTTAAGTATTGGAACTAAATAAGTTTTAGAAAAGTAGACTGTTGCAGAAATAGTGTTTCCATGTTTTCTATATTTTAATGTAATGTTTTATTGAATGATAAGTTTTGAACATCACAAGTTTCTGTGACATCCTTTATATAATTGTGTATAGATATATATACTTATGTAATTGTGTGTCAATACATATGCTTATCCTAAGAAATAGCATACATATAAGTATGAAAATGAAAGATGGGGGAATAGTTTGTGGTTATAAAATTGTACCCATAGTCCATATGGCCACACACACATATATAATCTAAGTGTGTAAGTGTTCAGATAATATTTAAATTCAGCTATCTGTACCTGACATAACTGAATACAGGTATACCAATGTATGTACAGTCACCCTCCATATCCATGGGTTCCTCATCCCTGTATTCAACCAGCTGCAGATGCAAAATATTTTTTAAGAGAATAATACTACATCTTTACCAGGCGTGTACATTTTTTCTTGTCATTATTCACTAATCAATACAGTATAACAATTATTTACATTGTATTAGGTATCATAAGCAATCTAGAGATGATTTAAATACCAGAGGATATGCTTATACATATACTACATACAAATACTACATTAATATAAGTGGATCGAGCATCAGTGGATTTTGGTATCTGTGGGGTGTATGGGACCCAGTCCTCTGCAGATACTGAGGGATGATTGTATACTTTTTATGCATTTATGGATACTCAGCATATAAAAGAGATCTTAAGTATTGTGCATGTGTATTATAAATTATTTTTTGACATTTCATTTAAAGTATGTTCTCTGGTTGAAAGGTGGTTTTCCTATTATTAATCTGAGTTTTGGGGGGTTTTTGGTTCTGTTTTGTTTTTGAAATGGGATCTTGAACTCAGAATCATCCTGACTCAGCCTCAGAAATTACTGGGATTGCAGGTGCATGCCACCCAGGGACGCTTTACTACTGAACTACATCCCCAGCTCTTTTAATTTCTTATTTTGAAAGAGGGTCTAAATTTCATAGGGTCTTGTTAAGCTGCTGAGGCTGGCTTTGTACTTGAATCTGCCTGCCTCAGCCTCTCAAGTTGCTAGGATTACATACACACACTACTGTGTCTGACTAGTGGTCTTTCTCTTGAACTTTATTTCAGTTTATATCATACAACCATATCTAGCAATTTTGAGAATTTAGAGATTAATATGTATATCTAAGTGTGTCAAACTGGTAGCTGGGGTATTTGGGGTTTTTTTATAAAATATCTCAAATCATGATTCCAAGTAAAAGTCTGGGTTGTTTGAATTGTTTTGTATGTATAATATTATAATATTTTCATCCCAAAGGTATATGCTTTTGGCAAGATGCTTTGGCTGTGCAGTCATTGAGGATACCTGGCACTATTTCCTGCATAGACTCTTACACCATAAAAGAATATATAAATATATTCATAAAATTCATCATGAGTTTCAGGTATGTTAGAGTCATTTAATGCTTTTTAAAGGCAAAATGTCTACTTTTATTGCCTGAACACTTAAAAAACTTGTCATTGATGTTGTATTTCCTTTTCTTTTGGCTTGATTATTAAGAACATAACACACACACAAGCAATTTTAAAACTTTGTCTTCGGTTTCTTAATTTCATGGTGAATCGAGACCTTTAGGAAAAATATTATATGAAAAAGTTTGGATTTTCATCTCATTCCCAGAATGCTCTATTGACACAAATAGATACCTAGTTGTTTGATAATGGCTGTAGTAATGTTAGGGTCATTTACATGAGACTTCCAAACAATAAACCTTTAATGTTTAAACTTCAAAACAATTATTGACTTAGTTTTCATATAATTTTATCATATATCTGATTCTAACAGAAACAATTTAAAAAAAATCTGAACTGCTTTGCTATAACTCTAATTAGATTAGAGTGTTCTCTCCTCATCCATAGGGTGCATTCCAAGAGCCCCAGTGGATGCCACAGATGGGATGCTAAGTACTGAAACAGTTACTAAGTGACTGATCTTCAGGTCATGCACACATGGACAAATGTATGGGATACATGGGACAAAGGGATGATTCAAGTCCCAGAAGGATGAACCAACATTTTGTTACACTACACTACTCAGATGGTGCACAATTTAAGAACTTATGAATTGTTCATTTCTGGAATTTTCCATTTCATATTTTTGAGAGTGGTTGACCTGGGACAGCTGAAACCTTGGGGGGAAAAAAAAACTGTGGGTAAGGAGGGACTCTTGTACATGGTGTGCTAGATCAGGCACCTTTTATTGGCAAAACAAATACAAATTCATAAATAAACTCAGGTATGGTGGCACACACCTGTATTTCCACCTACTTGAAGGCTGAGGTAGGAGGATCACAAGTTTGAGGCCAGTCTCAGCAACTCAGCAAGACACTGTCTCAAAAAAGAAAAAGGGCTGGGGGTGTAGTTCTGTGGTAGAGTGCTACTGGGTTCAGTCCCTACTACAAAAAAAAAAAAAAAAAAAAGTTCAAGTCAGTTTTCAATGCTGTTAAACCATTAAAGGTAGTTTTTAAGATTTTTATATCCCTAGACCTTATGATTGGTAGGAACAAAAAGATACATATTGTTGAGAACTACCATTATTTATATCTTTTGACTAGATGTCATTATTATATATAGAAACAATGTAATTTTATAAAACTATGAATAAATAGAATAAATGTGTTAGGGTTTTTTAAGGGAATGAAATCAATTACACACATGCATGCATGCAGAAAGATTTATTGTAAGGAATTGGCTCACAGGATTGTTGGTCCCTGGCAAGTCTGAAATCTTGGCAGGGCAGGCTGCAAGGCTGGAAATTAAGGTAAAAATTGATGTTGCAGGGTTGGTATTGCAACTCAGTGGTAGTGCTTACCTTGCATGTGTGAGGCACTGGGTTCGATTCTCAGCACCACATATAAATAAGTAAAAGGTCCATTGACAACTACAGCAAACATTAAAAAAAAAAAAAAGAATTGATGTTGCAATTTTGGGTCCAAATTCCACAGAGCAACAAACTGGACACTCAGAGTTTCTGATTTGCACTCCTGAGAATTCGTTCTTCCCCAGGAAATCTCAGCCTTAGCTCCTAAGGCTTTCAGCTGATTGGGTGAAGCCTGCCTTCATTATAGAGAGTAATCTCCCTTCCTCAGAGTCTATTGTTTTCAGTATTAACCACATATGAAAAATACCTTCATAGCAAAATCTTCACAGCAAAAACTAAGTGGTGTTGGACCACACAATGAGCATTCTAGCCTAGTCAAGTCGACAAATGAAATTGTTCATCACAATGTATTAATGAATTCTTGCACTGTTTGTTTAGGCTCCATTTGGAATGGAAGCTGAATATGCACATCCTTTGGAAACCATAATTCTTGGAACTGGATTTTTCATTGGAATCATGCTTTTGTGTGATCATGTGATTCTTCTTTGGGCATGGGTGACCATTCGCTTGATAGAAACTATTGATGTCCATAGGTGAGTTGTGGTTTCTTTGGGCAGAAGATGTTATTAAATATCTTTATTTTCACAGTGATAAGATTATCTGTATTTCTTAGTAGACTTATAGAAGTCGATCTGTTGCATATTACTAATTTTAAGAAAATAAGAATATAAACATTGGATAAAAGTTCAAGTCATAGAGATATTTTTGTATCCCAATGTGTTATCATTTTTCTAGTGGTAGTGTTATTTGGGCAAATCAATATTCAAGACCATCAATTTCTATATTCTTCTATAATAAACCTAATCTCATTCTTGATTTGAATAAGTATATTGAAACTTTACCTTTGACTGAATAAAGCTATTTCTAGCCTCTGCTCTCCAGCACTGATACAAGCACAAGATAACAGTCCTGACTGTGGTATGGACATATTTAGATGCTTCCTTTCTGAGGATTGGAAGGCATGTTGTATTAAATTTTTCACATAGAATGTCATTTTAAATGCTTAATATCCTAATTTTTCATTATTTCAAAATAGTGTTCATTGCCCTTTGACTTGGGACTTCCAGTTCTAACAGGGAATGCACAATGTCAAATTCTGAAAATTGTTTTTGAATGACTTAGTGACAAAATTAATGCATTCAGATCTAGACTGAGAATATCTTTTAGTAGAAAAATTATTACTGATGTCCCTTTCTTTCATTCTGGTTTTTTCTTCAATTGTTCCTGTCTCCTTTATTTTTAAATTGGTGCTGAGGATAGAATCCAAGGGCCTCATGCATGGTAGAAAGTACACTACCACTGAACTACATCCCCAGCACTGAAGCTTTTTGCTTTTTTAATTTTTAAAAATTTCCTTAAGTGGTTTCTAAAACATGCACCTTTTTTCTGTCCATTTTTTGCCTTTGCAAACATGTCACAAACTTAGTGATTTAGGCAAAGTGGAATGTTACTTGAATTAGTTAATACTTGATGAAAATGTCAGTTATTTGACATGTATTTTTTCATTAACAGTCTTTTTCATTTTATTTCAGTGGTTATGATATTCCTCTGAACCCTTTAAACCTCATCCCCTTCTACGCTGGTTCTCGGCATCACGATTTCCACCACATGAACTTCGTTGGAAATTATGCTTCAACATTTACGTGGTGGGATAGGATTTTTGGAACAGACTCTCAGTTTCATGCCTATTATGAAAAGAAGAAGATGGGGAAAAAGACTGAATAAATATCTCTTGTACACATCCCTGAAGATTCACATTTTCCTGAATTGAAACTGGTAGCTAACGTTGCTTCTGGGGAGCAGAAATAAGCAAGTGTCTTGGCTGCTAAATGATAAACAACATTAACAACCTTTAATTATCTTCCTGGTGGGAACTTTTTGTATTTTACAATACAAGTTCTGTATATGTAGGAATAAATAAATATATATTTAAGTACCATTTTCATGAGGAAGTTTTAAGGGCTGTGTTGTTAACCTTACAAAAAATTTTTAAGTGATGGAAGAAATATTGATCTATGTCTTTTCCTGTGATAATATCAGAGGTCTTTAGGTCTTTAATAATGTACTTGTCATCTTAGAAAATTTTTAATAATGGTCCTGGCCTTATTTGACTTCAAATATTTATTATAGATTTTTGCCTAAAATTGAAATATCATGAATCGAACCACATCAACTGATAACAGTGAGTGACTGAGCCTGCCAAATCAGAAATAGCCAACATCAAGACCTTCCACTTTGATCTGGAACTGGCCCGTTTGGGGTGATTCTTTCTTTGAAGAATCTTGAATGATTGTAATGTGGTATTAGCATCTATAAATAGTGTTTCTGACTTCAGATGTTAGTGGAATATTTTGGTCTGAAGTTTTTACAAAACCTGAATTTTTTAAAAATATTAAGCTTTATTTCTGCTATTTACCCTTTCATTTTTGTTTATCAAGTTTTCTTTAAGGAGGTACCTTGAAGTTTTGTGAACTGACTTTGCTGTATTTGCACTTTGAGCTATTGAAATAAATGTGATTTTTGTCTGGTTGTCTGGTTTCCAGTTTTGAACCTTAACTGTCAACTGATTATTATAAGGGAAAGTACAGAAGACATTAAATTATTGTTTTATAATAAAAGGAATAGTTCTATTTTCTGAAGTACTTCACTTACTGTTTCCTGGCAGTTTCAATGTGTGTTTATCAGGATTATCTATTGTGGGACATTCCATTGACCTAGTAAGGTGGCAGATAATGAAGTCTGAGGTTGACTTTGAACTTGTGATCCTCCTGCCTCAGCCTCTGGAGCTGCCGGGATTACAGGTGTGCACCACTGTGCCCGGCCAGTGGCTAAAATGAAGTCCTCTGTGCTTAGAAAATGCATAGAAAATTTTCAAATAAAGCTAAACTTTCTTGGACTGATAAAATTTCAAGATTCTAGATTCTCATGTATCAAATGAAGGGTTGTTAATTCTTAGTATATGGCGGTGGTTCTAGTTAGTATTTTTTGAACTACGCAGTCACTTTCTAGGCCATGCTGTATTACTTGTACTTGGTTCACATGCCCCTCTGTGTGTGCACATGCAAATTTTTGAGCTCTTCATTCTCAAATAGCAGTTTTGGAACCACATTTAAATTGGTGCTGTTAAAAGATTTTTTAAATCTGCCTTTTACCCCCAATGCAAATGCAACACAGACATCTGAATTAGCAATAAATGGTGACTCCCTTTCAGCATTTGGGGAGAGAGTGACCCCTACTGCTAGAAAGGGTGCTTAACATTTTTGAACAACTTGGTGCTTTCCAATTCACATTTTTGTTGCTGGGGATTGAACGCAAGCCTTGTGCAGGCCAAGCACGCACACTACCACTGAGCTACACCCCCAGCCCATTCTTCATACTAGTCAGTGCTTCTCAAGTACTTCTGTATACCTGAATCGTTTATGGGCTTTTAATGCTTGTTCTCATTTAATCTCTTAGGTGCCATTTTCTCCCAGAGGTAGGAGAATTAGCTGAGAGGGCAAGACCCAGAAGGGTCTTCTCGTCTGACTTTAGAAGCTGCACTTGTGGCTACTTTGCAGAGTTATCTAAAAATATCAGGATACTTTTTAAGAAGAGTGGTATTCCAAAGAGGAAGAAAGTTACTGGCAGTAGCCTGTCAGGAAGTGCTAAGGTTCATATCCAAGCATGTTATTGCAAAAATAGGCAAAATAAGTGAACAACCAAACCTTGGGGAATTACCTTAAGTGTGTCTTTAGTACTTCACAATGGAACAAAAAATAAATCTGAAGACTAGAATGCAAAAACGTGTTAGCATTGATTCTACTCTAAACAATGAGATACATTTGTTGCTTGGATTATCTATCTTACACTTAATTAAAGTAATAGTTTTTCATTTTACAGTTAATGTAATTTTAAAAAGTAGGCTGGGCACAGTGGCGTACACCTGTAATCCCAGCAACTCTGGAGGCTGAGGCAGGAGGATCACAAGTTCAAAGTCAACCTCAGCAATAGCAAGGCGCTAAGCAACTCAATGAGGCTGTCTCCAAATAAAATACAAAATAGGGCTGGGGATGTGGCTCAATGGTGGAGTGCCCCTGAATTCAATCCCCAGTACCCCACCCAAAAGAACAAATAGGCTATGTTCATTCATGTGTATGTAGAAGTGCTAATTATTTAGACCTTTGGACAAGACAAGGCCTATGATAAGAGGCTGTTAGTTCAACTCCCAAATGATTGGGAGCACGTCTGGAACTTGGGATCCTCCTCTCTCATTGGGATATGGACTGACAACCTCTTGTTAATATCACAGGCCCAAGAAACCTAGGCTTTTAAATTCCATTCACATTCTCTAATTCCATAGCTGGGTAAGAGAGCACCTATGTTCTTTGTGAAGAATGATCCCCTCATCTCTGAAGGTTTAGTTCCTGATTTGTTCTTCTAAAAGAGGATTTTCAGCTAATATTCAGAAAAATGGCATGCCCTTGGTCTAGTGAATGCTCTCTGGCAGGTGACTGTCAAATGCTGTCATTCTTGGATAGAATCCCCCGAGGGCCTCCAGTGTCTCTCGTGTATGCTGGGAGCACTGTTGAGTTCTGAAAGTTGGATGGAAGAGAGTGAGAGGCTACAAGTTGACAGAGGAAACAGCACCTTCTAACTATTAAGAGAATAAGCAATTTGTCTCATGGGGCCACAGGCGGGTTCACTGCACTCACAGAGGAAAGGGACCACACAGAAGAAGAGCACAGCGTAACCAAGCCAGAGCCTGCAGCAGACTGAAACCTACACTGGAGGGACAATGCCAGGAGACAATGCTGTGACCGCAGGCTGTGCTCCTCTGTTGCTGATAGTAGATCGGCTTCCCAAAGCCTTTCCCCTCTACCCCAACCCGTCTCCTTGTCTATGGAATGAGACTAGCACTTTCCAGGGAGTTTGAGAAATAAGGAAGATGCTGCATGCGAGTGTGTGATGTGATAAATGATAGCTGTCACTTTAAATCCCCTTTAGGAACTGGCGAAAAGCTCACCCACCACCGCAGCCTTTTTCTTTTCTTTTCTTTTCTTTTTTTTTTTTTTTTAACCAAGGTCTTATTTTTACTTCGGATAACTGAAATCTCCCACTCAAGTCCCATGACACCCACCTCTACTGCTCCTGGGCATGCGCTGCCTTGTATTGCTATCTTTAGCCAAAGATTTCTCTTCTGCACTTTGTACTTTCACCCTTGTGTACCTTTGCTCAGGCTTATTCCTCACTAGCTAGGGCGGTTATTAACGTGGTCAAAGGCAGCGAGTGCCAAAGCTGGGATTTCCCACTCTGTGTCATCTCCCTCTGTCCTCTGAACACCTGGCGGGGTGCTTTGTGCATGCAAGGTAGGCGTTCAATAAATGTCTGTGATCAAAACTAAGAGAACATCATGATAGCTAATTATTGTCAGGGTGGCATTTAAGCTGCCAGATTAATAATTAATTGAGAAAGTTTTAAGTAATAACAGAAAAATAGTGGAGCGAGGAAAGGTCATGGAGAGAAAAGGGCTCCCTTTCTTTCCCTCCTTCCCTCCCTCCCTCTCTTTTTCTTTCCCTCCCTCCCTCCTCCCTCTTTTCTCTTCCCTTCCCTTCCCTTCCCTTCCCTTCCCTTCCCCTCCCCTCCCCCCCCCCCCCCCCCCCCCCCCTCCCTCTCTCTCTCTCTCTCTCTCTCTCTCTCTCTCTCTCTCTCTTTCTCTTTCCTTTCTTTTGCAATACTTGAGTACTGGAGACTGAACCCAGGGGCACTCTACCACTGTGTTATATCCCCAGCCCTCTTTTTTTTTGTACACAAATGGGGTGCAACTTTTCATTTCTACGGTTGTACACAATGTAGATTCACACGATTCATGTAATCTTACATATACATAGAGTAATACTGTCTGTCTCAGTCTACTATTTTTCCTTCTTCCCACCCCTCCCATCCCATTTTCCTCTACACCATCCAAAGTTCCTCCTTTCTTCTCTTGTTCCCACCCACCACCCCTCCCCCACCCCTGTTATGTATCATCATCTACTTATCAGAGAAAATATTTGGCCTTTGGTTTTGGGAGCTTGGGTTATTTCACTTAGCATGATATTCTCCAACTCACCCATTTACTAGCAAATGCCATAATTTTATTCTTCTTTATGGCTGAGTAATATTCCATTGTGTATATATACCAAAGTTTCTTTATCCATTCGTCTGTTGAGGGGCATCTAGGTTGGTTTCACAATCTAGCTATTGTGAATTGAGCAGCTATGAACATGGATGTGGCTGCATCACTGTACTTGGCTGATTTTAAGTCCTTTAGATATAAACCGAGGAGTGGGATAGGGGGATCAAATGGTGGGTCCATCCAAATGTTTTGAGGAATCTCCATACTGCTTTCCAGAGTGGCTGCACCAATTTGCAACTCCACCAGCAATGTACAAGAGTGCCTTTTCCCCCACATCCACACCAACACTTATTATTGCTTGTATTCCTGATAATAACCATTCTAATTGGAGTTAGATGAAAGCTTAGGGTGGTTTTAATTTGCATTTCTCTGATTTCTAGAGATGATGAGCACTTTTTCATTTATTTGTTGATCACCTGTATATCTTCTTCTGTGAAGTGTCTGCCCAGTTCCTCATCCCATTTATTGATTGGGTTCTTTGTATTTTTGGTGTAAAGTTTTTTAAGTTCTTTATAAATTTTGGAGATCAGTGCTCTGACTGAAGTGTGTGTGGAAAAGATTTTTTTTCCCACTCTGTAGGCTCTCTTTTCACATTATTGATTGCTTCCTTTGCTGAGAAAAAGTGTTTTAGTTTGAATCTGTCCCATTCATTGATGCTTCCTTTTATTTCTTGCACTCTGAGGGTCATGTTAAGGAAGTCTGGTCCTAAGTCAAAATGATGAAGATTCGGGCCTACTTCTATTCGGTGAAGGGTCTCTGCTCTAACTCTTAAGTCCTTGATCCATTTTGAGTTGAGTTTTGTGCAGGGTGAGAGATAGGGGTTTAATTTCATTTTACTGCATATGGATTTCCAGTTTTGCCAGCACCATTTGTTGAAGAGGCTATCTTTTCTCCATTGCATGTTTTTGGCACCTCTGTCTAGTATGAGGTAACTGTACTTATGTGGGTTTGTCTCTGGGTCTTCTATTCTGTACCATTGGTCTACCTGTCTATTTTGGTGCCAATACCATGCCATTTTAGTTACCGTTGCTCTATAGTAGAGTTTAAGGTCTGGTATTGTGATACCTCTGCATCACTCCTCCTGCCCAGGATTGCTTTGGCTATTCTGGGTCTTTTTTTCTTTCAGATGAATTTCATGATTGCTTTCTTTATTTCTATGAGGAATGTCATTGGGATTTTAATTGGAATTGTGTTAAATCTGTATAGTGGCTTTGGAAGTATGGCCATTTTGATTATGTTAATTGTGCCCATCCAAGAACACAGGAGGTCTTTCCATCTTCTAAGACCTTCCTCAATTTCTTTCTTTAAGGTTCAGTAGCCCTCTTAACCTTGAACTTGGGATCCCCTATCTCAGCCTCCCAAGTCACTGGGATTAAAAAGCATGAGCTGCCATTCCCTGCCAGAAGGGGATTCCTGAAGTACATGCCAAGCTAGAACCAGGCATGAAGGCTGCCTGACTCAGTTATCAGTCTGGCTCACTCTAGTGCTTTGGCATCTTAAAGTTTGCTTTCATTTGTTCAGGTTCTTATGAAATATGCAGTTTGATATGTTCTTTGAGGAAACAAATTATATATTAAAAAGCCCTCGTGTCCATTTAGCATAACAAAAGACTCTGTCCACCCTATAAAGAAAATTTATAACTGTTGAGTCTTTTAGAAGGTTTGAATGAGAGTTCTTGTATTCCATGAATGTTCTCTGAGCTTTTTTATTTTTTATTTTTTATTTTTTTTTATGCGGTGCTGGGGGTTGAACTCAGGTCCTTGTGCTTGCAAGGCAGGCACTCTACCAACTGAGCTATATCCCCAGCCCTCTCTGAGCTTTCTTTTGCTATAAAATAATCCATCTGATAATATGAAGTACCATGATGGCATAAAGGAAGAAAAACAAGGAATCAATATCTACTCAGGAGTAGATGATACACTGTTAGTATGTTAGAGTGGGATTGGAACCACTTGATGATTACTCTACCACAGGCCCTGTGTGGACATGGATGAACATCTTATGCTTAGTGCATTCTATCTTGACTAACATTCAAAAGAAGAATGATCAAAGATAGTTGATGGTTTAGCAATAATGCCACAAAAGAATTGAAGGAAACTAGAAGGATAGTCTATAGCAGCTGTCTCAAGTACAGTAATCCCGAGGTGGTCACTGACATGTCTGACAGCCACATTAGGGAGCATTCCCATTACTGCAGAAAGTTCCATTACACAGAACTGGATAGAGAAAGCAGGCCTAATTAGAAATATTAAAAGTGCCTTTATTACAATTAGAATGTGAGGTATCTCCCAAAAGCTCATGTGTGAGACAACGCAAGAATATTCAGAGGTGAAATGATTGGGTTAGGAGACCCTTAACCAAATCAGTGAATTCATCTCCTGAGGGGGATTAAATGAGTGGGAACTGAAGGTGGGTAGGGTGTGGTTGGAGGAGGTCGGTCCCTGGGGGCATGGTTTTGGGGTATATATTTTGTACCTGGCTGAGTGGAGTGTCTCTCTCTCTCTCTCTCTCTCTCTCTCTCTCTCTCTCTCTCTCTCTGCTTTCTGAACATCATGTGAGCCACTTTCCTCCATTATACTCTTCTGGCATGATGTTCTGCCTCACCTCATTCCTGGAGGAATGGAGTTGGCTGTCTGTGGACTCAGTCCTCTGAAACTGTGAGCCCTTAAATAAACTCTTCTCTCTCTCTCTCTCTCTCTCTCTTCCTCTCTTTTTTGGTTCCGGGGATTTGAACCCAGGGCACTCCACCACTGAGCCACATCCCCAGCCCTATTTTGTATTTTATTTAGAGACAGGGTCTCACTGAGTTGCTCAGGGCCTCGCTAAGTTGCTGAGACTGGCTTTGAACTCGCGATCCTCCTGCCTCAGCCTCCCAAATGCTGGGATTACAGGCGTGCACCACCGCGCCCGACTTTAAATTCAATATTAATAATAAAAAAGAACGACAGATAATTTGGACAAAACCGGACAAAAGATTTGAACAGACAGTTCCTCAAAGAAGATAAACAAATAGTCAATGAACATAAAGAGATGCTTGACGTTATTCATTAGAAAAATGGAAGCCTCACCACAGTGAAATATTCTTCACAGTCATAGGATGGCTTATAATAAAGACCGACAGTGGCAAGTGTCAGAAAGGACGTGCAGACATTGGAATCCCCTAGCATGCTGGTGACAATGTCAGATTGTGCACCTCCTTTGAGAAGAGTTTGTTCATTCCTCAAAGTATTGTACTTAAGTTACCCAGCAATTCCACTCCTCGGTACGTACTCAAGAGAAATGAAAGTGGATGCAGAAATTCATGCATGAATGTCCATAGCAGCATTATTCACAGGACCAGAAGAGGAAACAACCCAAAGTGTACTAACTGAGGAATGGACAAAAAAATGTGGACTATCCATGCAATGGAATACGTTCAGCCATAAGCATGAATCCAGCACCGACTCAGGCTACAGCATGGATGACCCTTGATTGAGCATGTTTTGCTGAGCAAAAGAAGACAGTCACAAAAATCCACGCATGGTATGATTCCATTTAGATGAAATATCCAAAAGAGGCACATTTGCAGAGACAGCAAGTGAATTGGTGGCTGCTTAGGGTGAGGGTGGGGGTCAGCCATAGAAATGGGGATTGCCTGCTGGTGGGTCAGGAGTTTCCATATGAAAAGATGAAAATGCTCTAAAACTAGGTCAGGATGGCGGCACAACTTTATGGATATGCTGAAAGACAATGGATTGTTTACTTTGAAAGAGTGAGTTGTACCGTGTGTGAGTTATATCTCAGTGAAGCTGTTTTGTCGTTGTTTGAATCAGTTAACAGTGAGTGTATTAGCTTGCCAGGGTCCATGACCAAGCACCACAAACCAGGCAGCTTAAATGAGGGAAATAGGTTCCCTGTTCCCTCACAGTTCTGGAGGTTTCTAGTCCAAGATGAGAGTATTGGCAGGTCTGGCTCCTTCCCAGGTCTCGGAGGGAAAAATCTGTTCTTGCTTCTTTCCTTGTTGCTAAGAGTTTGCTGGAAATCGCTGGCTTTGCTTGCTCTGTAATTGTATCACTCCAATCTCTGTGAGCTTGAATGTTCAGGTGACATTCTGTGTGTGTTTGTGTGTGTGTGTGTGTGTGTGTGTTTTTCTGTGTGTCTAAATTTCCCCTTTTGTGAGAACACCAGTCAACTGGTATTGGGTTATGACCCCACCCTTATGACCTTATCTCACTCTGAACATTTGCCAAGACCCTCTCTATATATAAGATCATGTTTACAGGGAGTGGGAGTTGAGGCTTCAACATTCTTTTGGGGAGCAAAATTTAACCTGAAACAAACAATAGGGACATTATTTTCTTAATTCTGAGTAGAAGGTTAGCAATTGATGCTAGAAGAGTGCTTCCTTACAAACAGCTCATCACCATCTCTTTTTAAGACTGTAATTCAGAGGGAAGCTATTTTCCTACCACTTCTTTGCTTGAACACTCACCTGGAAGAAAGTGAGATTCTCTGGAATGGATGAAATCATTTCACCAAGCTCCTGTGTCCTCAAAGACTGTAAATCTGGTTTAGTCACCTACCTAGGGCCTGAATCTTCTTGCTGTGACAGAAATGTAAAGGGCCTTTGGAAAGCAACTTCACCATTGGGTCATATTTGCCTGCTCTCTGGTGACAGCATTTTGCCTGTAGCTATGGCTCTCCCGGAAGTGCTCAAGAACTGCATAGACCTCTATGTGGAGTCAGACGCTGCCATTTGTTGTCTGAATTGCCTGCATCTCCTTAGACAAGCTGTTTAACTGAGTCTGTTTCCTTGTATGTCAAGTGGAATAATCATGCGTACTTTGCAAAATCTGAAGAGGTAAAAAGTTAACTATACCAAAAAAAGAAAAAAAAATCAGCAGGGTGCCCAGCTCATGATAGAAACAATGAAAGCAATGAAAGGCAAATTAAAGAGAGCAACTGAGGTTTGATTTTATAAATTACTTCACTAATATTTTTCAAAAGAGCTGCCAACCTATTAGATCCAAAGAACGGGAAAATTGAAGAACGAATGCCAATCCTTTTCACTGTGCACGGTCGTGCCTACAAATATTTATAGCTTTTGTAAATTGTTTCATGGACCATGTGATGGGTAGACATATTTGATGCATTAAAATAATTTGATGTAATTACTGAGTACCCATTTCAACTTAAGATCTATTAAGTCCACAGTTTATAGCTTCATAGTTTTAGTAACAACAAATAATTGTTGATTTTGTTTTCAACTTTATTAGAAATTTTCTATTAAAGTGATGTTCCTAATCTTATTAGTCTTCTCACTTAAGTCCAAACGAATCATGTCTTATTTTGTAACATTCCTTCTCTCTCACTCTTCCTCTGTAACAACTCCTTTAACACCTCCCAAAATGAAAAGTGATTTTCCTGCTCTGAGCAGTGCGATGCTGCAGAGTCAAATAACTCTGGACTAGATAGTCCAGTGGCTATTCCCCACTAAGATTTGGTTTACCCAGATGAATAATCTTTTCATGTTAAAAAATTCTATTTGCTTATTTTTATCATTGAAAATAGTTTTCTTGAGCTACTCCTTGATTACTGCACTAAGTTCATACATTAGAAAGTGCTCCTTAGACAAGATCATGAGGATTGATAAGAACGGCTCTCCAAAGCATTAATCTGGTGCAGTGAGGACAGGCCACAGGGCAGCAGCGGTACTCTGAGACCTCACTATTAAGATGTATTCTCTTTTAACGTGGCAGCATGCCTGCCCCACAGCGTTAATTGTTTACAGCCTGAAGAGTTGCAGACTGGAAACTTGGCAGCGATGCACATCTATTCCTGGCCAAGGGATGTTAGGAGAAACTCTCTTCCAGAAATAAGAGCATTTTAGAAATAAGTCACAGAGCATTTCTTGGTCTTTACAGAGATAGTGAGTCAGTCTTCCTCCCTCTCTTCCTTTCTTTTTCCTTCCTTCCTTCCTTCCTTCCTTTTGACTTAATCTATTTGAATTCAGTTTATTTTGATTGCAACAAAGCAAGTCCTGACTAGTTAACTCACTTAGGACTTTGAAGTCAGGAGAGCTGTGGCTTCTCCTTGGTTACAACATGTATTTCCTTGTGAGCTGGAAGAAGTGGGTGGTGTGCTGGGCTCTTCATCAAGTTCAGAACAATACCTTTCTCAGATCTGCATATATCCACAGCCATCCAGCTGTTTCTGCAATTATGGAAAAGGTGGCAGTTTGATGAATGTAGATTTTTGAGCAAATTATTTTTGAATTGTGGAAGTTCCACTTAAATGGTAGCGTATCAGAGGACCATGACTTGATTGCTTCAAGAATTGAGATATTCATTTGGTCAATAAATATTTATCTTGTTTCAATCATGTATCAAACTCTACTAAGCACTAGGGTACACTAGGGGATGATTCTTGCCCTCACGATTTTAGGGTATTAAGGAAATTGTAGTTAATTAAACAAGTGCTTATTTAAAACCTTTCAAAGTGGAGAGAGGCATGGAAGTATTGGAATTCTGTAGCAGCAGCGTATTTCTTACTTGGTGGAAACCGTCAGAGAAGGTTCCCACAGAAAGTAATGTGTACTGTGTAATGTGAGACCTGAATGACAACTAAAAGTTACCCAGAAATGGAGGTAGGCAGAAGGGCAAAGGTCACCCAAGTAAAGAGAACAATGTGCTAAGATCGGGCAGTAAGAGAGAGTATGAAATATTCTAGATAATGAAAGAAGGTCAGTGTGATTGGAGGAACGGGGGAGATGGTGGGACAACAGGTTGGAGCCATGAACTAACCTGGTCATAATGTTATTTGGAGTTCCATTCTGAAATGTCTGGAGGCTGAGGCCATGCACAGAGGCAGGCCCGGTGGAGGATCAACCTCAGGATTTGGTGACTTGTCTTCCACCAGAGCACTTGTCACTTAGCCTCCCCTGCTGTGCTATTCCCTGTCCTTCATGATCTGATCAGTCCAAAGTTCCAACTGAACCTTTCCTTCCCCGGTGCTGTTGCCCCAGTACCTTGTTGGCTGCCCAGCCAGCCATGCATGGTTCTGTCAATCTTCTAGAGCAGGAAGATTAAAATGACTCATTGAATCATGAGGGTTTGGGGAAGCAGCCTGAATACGATGAGGTGATGACAAGCTAGTTCCTAGGAAAAAGGAAAACTAAAGAAGGGACAGTCATTAGGTTGTTAGGGTTTCTGTAAGTATTCAATAAAATAGAAACATAGCTATTTTAGTCAGTTTCATGTCACTGTCACCAAGAACAATTAGTCAAGGAAGAACAATTTGGAGGGGGAAAGTCTATTTGGGCTCCCAGTTTCAGAGGTTCAGTTCATGGTTGGCCAGTTCCATAGGTCTGGACCTCAGATGAGGCAGAACATCACCTGCTCTGTGGAAAGTCTTGATGGAGGAAAGCAGCTCAAAACATTGCCACCAGAAAGCAGAGAGAGTCTCCAAAGAGAGCCTCCAGAGACCTACTTTCTCTAGCCACATCCTACCTATCTACAGTTACCACCCAGTTAGTCCACATCAATGGATCAACCCACTGATTAGGTTAAAGATCTTATAGCCTAATCATTTCACCTCTGAAAAATCTTGCACTGTCTGACAAGATGAGCTTTTAAGGGACACTTCATATCTAAATCATAACAATAGTCAAGGAGTTAAAATATTAATTTGTTGAGGCAAGGTACTAGAAAAAACAAATAAAAAATTGAATCTTAGAAGAATCTTCAATGAAACAATTTTTAAACATATATTTTTACTTTGAATTCACACATAGTGTTGTACATATTTATAGGGTACAGTGTGACATTTCAGTACACATATACGATGTGTAATCAGGGTTGATTGGCATATTTGTCACTTCAAACACTTAAATCTTTGTGTTG
This sequence comes from Glaucomys volans, assembly GCA_020662805.1. NCBI lineage: Eukaryota > Metazoa > Chordata > Mammalia > Rodentia > Sciuridae > Glaucomys > Glaucomys volans. Next base: position 156,929 of record JAJEJO010004297.1, on the reverse strand, counting down.
GGAACACACAAAATCCTCTACTAGCTATTTTGAAATATTTGATTTATTGTTGTCAGGTATAGCCATCCAACTGTGCTATGTAACCTTGTAAGTTATTTCTCCTGTCCTTGTACAAATTATCCATCCTCCATCCCTGCCCCTTCTCAGGCTCTGGTAGCCACTACTCTATTTTCTACTTAAATGAGATCAACTTCTTAACTTCCATATATAAGTGAGAATGTATGGTCTTTGTCTTTCTGTGTCTGACTTATTTCACTTAAACTAATGTCCTCTAGTTCCACCAATATTGCTGCAAAAGATGGGATTCCATCCTTTTATATGGGTGGATAATATTCCTCTGTGTGTGTGTGTGTGTGTGTGTGTGTGTGTATACACGTTTCTTTTATGCATTCAACTTTTGATGAGCATCTTGTTGATTTTTCAGTATTTTTGGTAATGCCCATTCAACTTGCAGTGCAATGATTCATCAGTGTGGCTTTGGTCTGCATTATCCTGATGACTAGTGATTGAAATTTTTTTCTTAAACCTGTTGGACATTTGTGTGAGTCTGTTCAGGTCATTTGCCCATTTCAAATTGGATTATTTAATTTTTGCTGTTGTTTGAGATCCTTATATATTCTGGATATCAATCCCTTGTCGGATAAATAGTTTGGTAACATTTTCTTTCATTCTGTAAGTTGTCTCTTCATTCTGCTGTTTCCTTGCAGTACAGAAAGTTTTAGTTTGATGTAGTCTCCCTTGTCTAATTTTTCTTTTGTTGTTTGTGCTTATGGTGTCATATCCAAGAAATCATTGCTCACTCCAACATCATGAAGCTTTTTCCTGTACATTTTCTTCTGGGAATTTTAGTTCTAGGTCTTACACTTAAATCTGTAGTCCACTTTTACTGATTTTTTTTGTATATGGCATAAAATAAGGGTCTGATTTCATTCTTTTGCATGTATATTGATTTTTCCCAACATTGTTTGCTGAAGAGATGATCCTTCCCCACTATGTACTCTTGACCTCTGTGATGAAGATCAGTTGGCTATATCCATGTGGATTTGTTTCGGGGCTCTTTGTTCTGTCCCATTGGTCTATGTGTCTGTTTTTATGCCAGTTCCATACACTCTAGTTATTGTAGCTTTGCAATGTGTGATGCCTCTAGTTTTGTTCTTCCTGCTCAAGTCTGTTTTGGCTATTTGAGGCCTTTTGTGTTTCCTTATGAATTATAAGAATTTGTTTTTATTTCTGTTTTTTGTGTTTTGTTTTTTTTTAGTGGTGCTGGGGATTGAACTCAGACTTATGCAGGCTAGGCAAGCAAGCACTCTACCAACTGAGCAAAATTCCTAGTCCTAGTTCTAACACTTTTTATGTTGAATATTTAAGATTGTCTATGAATAAGATCATGAGATCTGCAAACAGAGGCCTTTTGATTTCTTCTTTTCCTATCTGGATGCCTTTTGTTTCTTTCTCTTGCCCAATTGCTCTGGTAGGACTTCCAGTGCTATGTTAAATAGAAGTGGTAGAGTAAGCATCCTAGTCTTATTTCAGATCTTACAGGAAAGACTTTCAATTTTTTATTGTTGAATATAAGTTAGCTATGACTTTTCATATAGGTCTTTATTGTGTAAATTCTTTCCACTTAGTTTGTTAAGATTTTTTTTTATTATGAAAAGGTGTTGGATTTTGTCAAAAGCCTTTTCTGCATCTATTGAGATGATCATGGGATTTTTATCTGTCAGTCTGTTAACGTGTCATATCACATCCATAGATTTGCATGTACTGAAGCATTCTTGCATCCCAAGTATAAATTCCACTTGACTATGGTGACTGAGCCTTTTAATGTGCTGTGAAATATGGCTTGCTAGTATGTTATGAGAAATTTTCCATACATGTTCATTGAGATAATGGTCTGTGGTTTTCCATTTTTGTGTTGTCTTTGTCTGGCTTGATATCAGAGCAATGCCAGTCTCATAAAATGAGGTTGGAAGTCTCTCTTGTTCAATTTTTGGGAAGAGTTTTGGAAAAATTTATGTTATTTCTTCAATGTTTGGCGGAATTCACTGGTGAAACCTTCTGGTCATGGATTTTTCATTTTGGGGAGGTTTTAGCTATTGATTTATTCACTTTGGTTGCTATTGATCTGTTCAAGCTTTCTACTTTTGATTCAGTCTTGTTAGGATGTATGTTTCTAGGGATTATCCACTTCTTTGGGATTATCAAATTTGCTGGATATAGTTGTTTGTAACAATCGCATTTTAAAAAATCTTTGTGCAACTCATTTATAATTTGAGTTGGCTATTCTGTTTTCTTAGTTATCCTATCTAAAGTTTTTGTTGGTTTTATTTATTTTTTTTAAAAAAATCTGTTTGTGGATCTTTTTTCTCATTTTTCTGTTCTGTATTTCATTTATTTCTGCTCTCATCTTTATTACTCCCTTCCTTCTGCTAGCTTTGGACTTGGTTGTTCCTTCTCTAGTTTTGTAGGTGTAACTTTAGTTCATTTACTTGAGATCTATCTTCCTTTTCAAGGGAGGCAATTATCACTAGAACCCTCTTCTTAGCACTACTTCTTCTGCATCCTGTAAGTTTTGGGATGATGTTTTTTCATTTTTCTTTGGATATTTTCTCATTTCCCTTTCTGATTTCTTCTTTGACCCAATGGCTATTTAAGACCATTGTGTAACTTCTACATATTTGTGAAAATTTTTCATTTTCCTTCTGTTATTGTTTTTAGTTTCATTGAATTGTGGAAAAGATACATGGTATGATTTCAATCATCTTAAAATTTGTTGAGACTTCTTTTGTGACTTCATTTCTGATTGATGCCTGGAAACGTTCTGTGTGTGCTCTGCTGCTGTTGGGTGGAAAGTTCTGCATGTGTCTGTTAGGTTCTTTTGTCCACAGCATTGTTGGAGTCTGCCTTGTCCATATTAATTTTATGTCTGGGAATTGTATACTTTTTTGGGAGTGAAGTATTAAAATCTCTTACTGTTATCATATTGAGATCTATTTCTTCAAATCTGGCAATGTTTGCTGCATTTATTTTGGTTCTATGGTGTTGGGTGCATATATATTTATATTTGTCATGTCTTCCTGATGAATTGTCCCTTTTATCATTAACCAACGCGCTCTTTGTCCCTTTTAAGAGTTTTTTACATAGGTCTATTTAGTCTCGTGATTATAGTCATCCTTGCTTTCTTTTGGTTAGCATTTGCATAGCCCTTCACTTCACTTTCACTTTCATCCTATGTACACCTTTGATTTTAAAGTATGTCTGTAGATTGAGTGGTACACACCTGTAATCTCATCTACTCAGGAGGCTGAGTCAGGAGGAACATGAGTTTGAGGCCAGGTTGGGTAACATAGTGATATCCCATGTTGAACAACAAAAACAGTGTATTTCTTATAGACAGCATATAGTTGGGTTTCTTACCATTCAGTCACTCTCTTTTTATTGGAGAGTCTACAGCATTTACATTTATGTTCAAATTATCAGTGGTAAGGATTTACTATAGATATTTTGTTAATATTTTCTATCTGCTTTATGTAGTTCTTTCATTGTCCTCCTTTTTCCCTCTCTTGCTATCTTCCTGTGCGATTTGCTGATTTTTATAGTGATATGCTTTGATTCCTTTTCTGTACCAATCATGGATATTTCTTAATGGTTCCCCAAGGTTTATATAAACTGTCATATACTAGACTGTTTAAACCTGGTGGAAACTTCAATTGCATGTGAATGATAGCTGGCTTTGTTATTAGTTTGCATATGCTTTCATGTTGTATTTCAGCCTGTTTTCATACCAACTTAAAGAGATCACTGTAGCATTTCTTGAAGAAAGTTCTAGTGGTGATGAATTCCTTCAACTTCTGTTCATTTAGAAAAATATTTTTTCCTCTTTCATTTATGACACAAAGTTTTCTAATAACACATTGGTAGTAGTTTTCTTTCTACTTTTTTTTTTTCATAGTGCAGGGTTTGGACCTTGCAATTGCTGGACAAGTGATCTGCCACTGAGCTGCATCCCTACCCCTCAGCACTTTCAATATGTCACATGCTTCCTTTTGGTCTGCAAGGTTTCTGCTGAGAAATCCATTATTAATCTTTTGAAAGTTCTCTTGTATGTAACAAGTCGTTTTTCTCTTATTGCTTTTAAAATTTCTCTTCATCTTGATTTTTGATAATTTGATTATGGTGTATCTCAGAATTTGTCCTATTTGGGACCCTTCTGAATTCAGCAATTTGGATGTGTGTTTCCCTCCTCAGATTTGGTAAATTTTCATTCATTATTTGTTCAATTAAGTTTCCCCCTTTTGCTATCTCTTCTCCTTCTGAATACCCATAATGAATATCCATAAACCGATATCCATTGGGTTGCATGGTCTCATAATTTCCTTAGTCTTTTTTTCCACTCTTTTTCATCTTTTTACTATTTGGTTGGATAATTTCAAATGATCTTTGAGTTCACTAATTTTTTCATCTTCTTGATCAAGTCTTTTTTGAATCTCTCTGGAATTCTCTCTCTCTCTCTCTCTCTCTCTCTCTCTCTCTCTCTCTCTGTGGTTCTGGGGATTGAACTTAGGGTCCCACACATGCTAGGCAAGTGCTTCACCAGCCCTAGTCCCCCTCTGGTATTCTTGGTTCAGTTATTGTATTCATCAACTTTAAAATTAGAAAAAAAACTTCTTTTTGTCTCTCTTTGTAGTATTTTTGTTTTGTTTATGTATTGTTTTCCTGATTTTGTTTAGTTGTCTTATCTCTATTCTCTTGTAACTTACTGAGCTTTTTAAAGGTAATAACTTCAAGTTCTTTGTCAGATAACTCATGGATCTTCATTTTGGGAGGGTCAGTTATGGAGATTTATTTTATTCTTTTGATCATAATTTTTGTTTTCCTGATTGCTCGCATTCCTTGCACCTTTGCATGAACGTCTGCTCATTTGAAGAAACAGCCCCCTCCCCTTCTCCAGTCTTTAAAGACTGGCTTTGATTTGCCCAAAGACCTTCACTAGTCAACCAAGTAAAGATTCAGGGTCTTTGCTGCCTGTGGTGTCTGATTATATTAGCGTTGTCAGTGCCCACACGAGGTGAGATAGTAACTAACACCTAAGGGAGTTCACTGAAAGTTGGGGACATTACAGCTATGATCAACTCCTTCTCTCTTGGAGAAGAAGCCTCTGTTCTGTGCCTTTGCCAAGTCTCACAGAGCCCTGCCAGCCCACCTCCCCTCCCACCCTCCAGGCATTTACAGCATGCCACTGCTTTCGTCACTCCATGTGAGGCAAGACAGAAACTGGTCCCTTGGGTGGTGTACTGGAAGGCTCCCTCCTCCCCAACTCCACCCCAGCAGGGAATAGTAATCTATCTGCATGCTGAGTTGTGCCAGTTTGGGATAGGGACTGATGCAGGTAAAGTGAAATAGTTCTTACCTGTTTCAGTGTGACTGACCTTGATTTTGAGCTTGTCTGGGGTACTGCAACTTCCTAACTTGATTTTAGACTTTTCACAAAGGAATTTGGTTACTTTTTCCATCATTAAATTTGTGTTTCTGTGGGAGAATGGGGGGTGGGACTTTCTACTCTGCCATCTTGCTGACAACACTCTATCCTCTGCTTGAGGATATCTGAATTGGGGGGATGCTCTATGGGTTAGTTATCTATTGCTGCGTAAGAAATTACTCTAATCTCATAGTTAAAAACAGCCACATTTATTATCTAGCAGTTTCTATGGGTTAAGGAATTGGGAGCTGCATAGCTGAGTGTTTCTGGCTCCAGGTCTTTAAGGAGGATATAGTGAACTTTAGAGCTATTAGATGTCAGAGATGGAGTCTTCTCAAGGCGCAGCTGGGGCTGAGGATCTGCTTCCAACTCTGCTCACATGGTTGGTGTTTGTCAAGGCTCAGCTCTTCACTGACTTGACTAAGGATGGCAGTTGTTCTCAGGTTGTTTTTTAGAGGTCTCAGTTCCTTGCTATGTGGCCTCTCCATGACAGGCAGCCAACTTCCCTAGGACAAGTGTTGTCGGCGGGAAAATATTGAAGGCATGCAAGAGCAACTAAGATGGAAGCTGCAGTTTTTTTTTTATAACATAATTTTAGAAGATACATCCCATGATTTCTGCTATATTATGTTCATTAGAGTGAGTCACTAAGTCCTGCCTATACACATATAGAAAGAAAGTTAGTTCCAACTCTTGAAAGGGAGGAGTATAAAGAATCTGTGCCCATCACTCCACTGTGTCATTCTATGCTCCTGCATATCTCTTGCTAATGCAGCATTCACTAATGTTACATTGGTAAATCTGAAACTGGTCATGGTGGGAATATTTACCCTATGTGAATCAGCAAACACTCTATCTAAGTCAAGCTTTTTTTTTCCCCACCAGAGAGCTGACAGTTTAACATTTACCAACACACGGCTGGATGGATGCAGAGTTATGTGTTCACAGGAGTTTTGTGGAGTAGATGAATTTTAGACTGGACTTTGGAAGAACAGAATAAAAGATTATGGATATAGGGTCTGGGATTGTGGCTCAGTGGTAGAGTGCTTGCCTAGCACTTGTGAGGCACTGGATTCGATTCTTAGCACCATATAAAAGTAAATGAAGGAAATAAAGGTATTGTGCCATCTGCAACTAAAAAAATTTTTAAAAAGATCATGGATATAAGAAGAGATCATTTCTGGATTTGATGACAGAGGTGAAACTGACAGTGGAGGAGGCTTGGGAAGCTTAAATAGACCTACCTAGAAGTCTAGACGTGACATGAGAAAAAAGAGGTCTGTCTCTTTCTTTTTCTTGTATGTGCATGTCTATACACAATTTAAGATGGGAATTGCACACTGGATTTAACTATGGGAACACAAACACATTAAAGATTTGGCATGCAAGATTTTTTTAAATCCAGCAATCAAGATGGGCAACTGCATGATTATCTATGAAGCCTCAGGCAAGTAATATATGCTCTAGTTAAGTTGGTCCAGCTGACCCTCACCAAAAATAGCCCAGAAATCCAAACACCAAGTTTTAGTGTCTTTGAACTCATGCCTTGGTGCATGTGGTGTGCCCTACAGAGTTTGATGAGCACTACCGTTCATCGGGTTTGTAGAAATTTATTTCAAAAGGAAAATTTCCAGCATCATAGCATTTTCAATTTGAAAGACAGCTTACAAAACATATAGGGTCATTATTTATCAAAGTATATTTGCCAATTAAACATCAAAATCCAGAAATAACTTTTTTTTTTTTTTTTGCTAACATGTAGAATCTTGTTAAAACCTGAAACTCACATTAGACTCAATGAATTGTTGGGACTTGAGAATCTGCACATTTTTATAAATTATCTAGATGATTCTGTTGTGCACTTAAATATTAGAAGATTAATATTCTGATTTAAACCTCTTATTTTATAGACTAGGGAGATAAACATCTAAAAATGTAAGGAAATCTCAAGTGAGGCTATCTAATCTTACCTATTAAAAAAAGTGAAAACCAACCAAACAAAAACCTCATAACCCATAAAGTTGACATTTTGGAGAAAATAGAAAAACACCCTTTGTTTAAAGAGACAGTTAAGGAGCAACACAGGACCTTAATGAAAGCATGTTGTTTATATGTGCAGTTACTAGTCAATATGCCCACCTCACCACAAATGAGTGTGGTTATTTTAAATTGCTAACATGAAAATCTGAGCTTTCCACTTCTGAACTTATTGGTTTAAGCTACTCTTTTTTCTTTTTTCTAGATTTACAAGGTTGCTTCTTTGGGCATGATTTTAGAAACATAATTATAACTCTGGTTTCAAACTTCTGAACCACGTAATCAAACACAGACTAGTCATAGTGGAAAAATATAGCTTTTAGCTCTGCCTACATTGACAAGGAGAATGGCTGGATCCAAATCAGTTCAACTAAGCAGTTGTTTATAGTGCCTTGTAAAGTGGCAGTTCCTCCACCAAGGCCCCCAAAAGATCTGTGCTACTGTGGGAAATGTAGACAATCAGGAGGTTTTGAAGATTGCCTCTCCAATGGCACCTTATCGACCAATCATACCTGAGCATTTAAAAAAACTATTCAATAAATCATTTAAATATCTGGATCCTTTTCCAGATTGTTATGGTTTGGATCTGGAATGTCCCCTTCAAGGATTCGTGTGTTGAAAGTTGGTCTCCAATGCAGCAATGTTCAGAGGTGGGGCTTTTAGGAAAGGACTGGATCTAACCTCACCATTGGATTAATCCAATGATGGAGTCATAATCTGAATGGCGTGTGTGTGTGTGTGTGTGTGTGTGTGTGTGTGTGTAAACTGTATGCATTGGGACCTAGTGGAAGGGAGTGGGTGCTTGGGGGACATGCCCTTGGGGACTCTGTCTTGTCCCCAGCCCCTTCCTCTCTCTCTGCTTCCTGACTGCCTTGAGTGAGCAGCTCTGCTTCATCCCACCCTTCTGTCATGATGTTTCTGCCTCCCACATGTTCCCTCAGCAAAGTGGAACCTGCCTATCATGGACTGAAATCTGTGAAACCTTGAGCCAAAATAAGTCTTTCCTCCTCTAAGTTGATTTTCTCAGGTATTTCGTCATAGTGATGAAAGGCAACACACAGGTAAAAGTTTTTATTTAGTGTAATGCATTATTAGGTGAAGAAAGGGGAAGCTTAGAAAAAAATGTCTAAGTTGAAAAAGGGCCCATCCAGTGTCGTTTTTCTTTTTGGTTGCAATTACCAATGGATTATTTGTTTATTCAGATTTGTGCTGTACTTCTAAAAGGCAACCTCTTCAGGGTAATGTCTGCTCCAGGCATTGTCATGAATATAAATCCTACCTAAGACTGGATATTTAAAGCTGTAAATGATTTTACATTTTTACAATTTGTGAAAGGATTGGAGGTGTGATGTCATAATCAATTTTATTTCTATATTAGGATGTAATCTTAATGCCAAACTAAATCTTTTGTTTAAGGGACCAGCAGAGCTGTATTTCGTTTTCCCAGGGGATGTTTACAGACAATATTCTTGAAGGCACTGCCAAAGGACATTTTCTCATTGTTTTTCCCTGTAAGAATGTGCACAAATACAATTAAAGACAGTAGCTGCAAATTGGTAGAAAGCATTTCTATCTTTTAAATCTCTCAATTGAAGTGCACCATGTTCTGGTTTCTAGCCAGGCCTGGCTATAAATGAAATCCCAACCCTTGGGTTTGTATTCACACTATTGTGACACAGCGATGCGTCAGGAAGAGAAGGCAAGTGGCTCCTAATACTTCCTTTTTGTTCATTTTCTTCCTGGAATATTCTCTAATTCTCGAATGTATCAAGATGGAAACCCCGTTCTGCTTAGAATAGATGTTTCTTTAAAAGGTTCCACTAACAATCCAAGAATCATTTTCCACGTGCCGTGTCATGGGTCACGGTTTTCTCAATGACAGCAACGTCCCGGAGCCCAGACGCAAGCGGTCACTTCACCTGGCTCGCCCCCGGCGCCATTTGGCTTCTGCGGGGGTTGGGAGCCCGCAGACGCCGCCAGCTGCCCTCCCCGACGGCCTCGGCCGCCGCTCGTCTGCCGCCCCCCGATCGCAGTGGTTTCTCCTGCAGCTCCCCTGGGCTCGGCGGCCAGTAGTGCAGCCCGCAGAGCCGCCGCGTCGCCCCTCTCCTCTGGGCGGCCCCAGCGCGCGGTGACACTCATTCAGCGCAGAAGGTGAGGCGAGAGGAGGCTGGTGCGGAACTTGTCGCCGCTCGCGCAGCGCCTGCCAGCTACACCGGGGCCGGCAGACAAAAGAGGCCGCCAGTGCAGGAAGGCACGGCCGGCGGCGGAGCGCAGCGATGGCCGGGCGCGGAGTCAGGGCGCTGCTGGCGCTGTGCGTGGCACTGACCGCCGGCGGGTGGCTGCTGGGTGCTGAAGCCCAGGAGCCCGGGGCGCCCGCGGCGGGCATGAGGCGGCGCCGGAGGCTGCAGCAGGAAGACGGCATCTCCTTTGAGTACCACCGCTACCCCGAGCTGCGCGAGGCGCTGGTGTCCGTGTGGCTGCAGTGCACAGCCATCAGCAGGATCTACACGGTGGGGCGCAGCTTCGAGGGTCGCGAGCTCCTGGTCATCGAGCTGTCCGACAACCCTGGGGTCCATGAGCCTGGTAAGGGCGCTGTCTCCCTGCCAGCCCTGGAGGCGTCCCGGAGGGCGGCAGAGGGTCGGATGGGTGGCGGTGGGCGAAGGAGGGAAAGGGGGGCCCAGGGGCGCCTCCCGCTAAACGGTGTCTGGGGGAGGTGGGAAGTGGAAGGAGGGCTGCAAATGGGGAGGAATGTGACCAACCGCTGCGGATTGCCGGGAGCCTCATCTCGGTCCCCCGCGCCCATCCCCCAGCCCCAGGCCATCTCCACACCCCTTAGGGCCACCGTTAGGTGAGCACAGGCAAGAGAGGCTGGAGAGGATGGGGGACCCGAGTACCGAGGAGGCAAATCCCGGTGCGCGCCAACCCGGCGGCCACCCTCGCAGCCGCATCCAACTCCCCAAGGAATAGCTGCAAGTCCGCAGGAAGGAGGCCGGCCTTCTTTACAGACCGGAGTGGAAAGATAAGGTGCAGAAGGCGGGGTTTTAGAGAAAACCAGGAAGAGTCATTTATCATTTGTTGCCTAATTTCCAGAGCATCAGTTTATTGGGTGCTGTGGGCCCTGCGGGCCTATGTCTACCTGTACGCGCCCTATGAGGTACACCCACTGCTTTGGGTGCCCGGGGATTCTAAGGATATTGCCAATCTGGGGCCCTGGTTGTTCAGACACGCAGCTCTTCCTACCAGGGTGGAGCAGTGGCCTCTGACAACTCAGATTTTGAAACTGAACATGACCCAAGGAAAAAGGAATAGTTCAGTTTCTCTGCTTTAACCACGTTGATGAATAGTTTGTGACTGGATTTTATTGCAAATGTCGTTCCCACATACTGACCGTATGCACCTTCCTTCGGATTATGTTAAGGCATGTTTTAATTTATGTTAAATGTCATGCATTTAGTATTAATAAAGAGGTGTTTAAAATGTTTTGGGGCTTTAAAAAATATTTCTGCTTTTTGAAAATGATGTAGGCCTGATCTTCCTTCTAAGAGTGAAGGTAATCTGAACTAATAATAATTGGCATGCAATGCTTAATTTTTTTTAATCACAAAGAAAGCAAGAAAATAGGCTAAATATTCTTAATGCAATGCCAGAAGAGTTTTATAATGATCCATGAGAACCAAACTAAGGGATTAAAATGTGTGACAAATAGAAATATTTTGATATTTAAATGTGTAGCATATGGGTTATTCAAAAATAAATCTTTAGAAAATATTTCTTACCTTCAAATAATGTAAACAAAACTTACTCTCCTGAAATCAGGTTCCAGAAAACATTTGATACAATGTACTCCAGCAGAATTCAGCATGTAGAATTGGAAATTTTGAAAATTGGTTTGATACTGTTATCTGAACACAAAGAAAAAATTTAAATGTGGCAACTCACTTTCAACTAAGTCAAATAACCAAAGCCAGAACTTTCCAAGCAATTAAATCTAATCTAAATGTTTTTGATTCTCCTGCTTCCTACTTAATTAGAACCCTTTGTTATTCTACTTTTTGTAGATAGTTTTTAGTTTGACACATTGTTATTTCAAATAGATTATATGAAAGTTAATGTTTATCTTTATGTTGTCCTGTTTCAAATTTAGAGATAAAATTTATAAGTGATAATACTGTAAGAATGTAATATGCTTTTGAAAATGAAGACAATAATTCTTTTGCTTGACTATCTGGAATGGATAGTCCAGCAAGATTTGCAGATCCTTCTTGTACTATGCAACTCTCTGAGGTAGGGACTGTCTCCAGGACCTACTTAGGGTATGGCACACAGTGGGACTGAATATACCTTAGAAATAATACGCATGGAAATATATATGGAAAAATACTTAACAAAAATGATCAAACATGTGTAACTAAAAAGAACAAATTAAAAAAGGAAAATGATCAGTCAATATCTGGGCAACACAATATTTTAAAATACAATGTTTTACTTATCATTTATGTAAAATACACAAATTTATTTCATCTTACAAAGATACTCAGAAATCTTGTATAATATGTGCTTTGCAATTCCTTATTAAATGCAGGAAACTTCAGGTATTACTTTGCTAACAGAATACAAAATGTCTATCCATTACTTTTTTTAAAATAAAAAACTGTTATGAACCAACACTAAACACTACAGGGTGATTTTCCCCTCTACCACCTTTCATGAGGGGTAAGTAAGCTAGAAATCTTCAGACTACTAGCAAATGTAGAGATCTGATCAGTAAAAAAGTTTGATGGTACTTTTGTGAATTAACTTTATAGGAAGTTTTAGATAAAGAAAAACATCTTTCTTAAATAGCCTTCAAATTCCTTTCAAATTGAACTATCTTAAGAAATGAAAAAGAAATATCCATATGTAGTCTGAAGTAGAAGTGGGCTCATTTAGTGTTTTTGTTTTGTTTTTTGGTGCTGGGGATTGGGCCCAGGGGTGCTTTATCATTGAGCCTCATCCCCAGTTCTTTTTCTTATTTTGAGACAGGGTCTCACTAAGTTGCTGAGGCTGACCTCCATCTTTTGATCCTCCTGTTTCAGCCTCCCAAATCACTGGGATTAGAGGCATGCACCACCACACCCAGCTCATTCAGTGTTTTTTTTTTTTTTTTTTTTTTTTTTTTTTTTTTAGCACAATGTATACTCAAAGTGAGCCAATTTCCGAGCATAAAGGTGTGCAGGGATATAAGAACAGCTGTGGCAAGAATGGACTAGGGACATTAGGTTAGAGGACTGGGTTATTGAAGACTGCATGAGCAGAAGGTCAAAAGTGTGCAGATTATTGAAATTTACAAACCCCAAAGTTGCTCAGATAGCTTTGGAAAGAGTACAACTGCCTTAATCCCTGCCCTTTGGTTTGGTTCAAAATAAAATTTAAAAATATATATATATATATATTTATTTGTCCTAATTAGTTATACCTGACAGTAGAATGTATTTTGACACATCGTACATAAATGGGTTATAACTTCTCATTAATCTGGTTGTGCATGATGTAGTTACACACATCATGTAATTATATGTGCAAATTGGTAATAATGTCTGATTCATTCTACTATCATTTGGATCCCCATGCCCCTCCCCTCCCTTCACTCCCCTCTGTCTAGTCCAAAATAAACTCTATTATTCCTTGTCCCCCTTATTGTGAATTAGCATCCACATATCAGAAAACATTTGGCCTTTGGTTCCTTGGGATAGGCTTCCAAAATAACATTTTTTATTCAGTTTTAGGAAATAGTGTTTAACTTCATTTCATTTACTTGAATAAGACTTTGATGAAGTCGTTAGACATTATTTTCTAGCAAGAGAGAAGTGTGAAGTGTGTAAGTTTTCTTAATCTAGATTCTGTTTTGAAATTAAAAAAAATGTGTAGTGGGCTGGGAACAGGGCTCAGTGGTGGAACACTTGCCTAGAATGGGCAAGAAAAAAAAAAAAAGAAGAAGAAAAATAGCTATTTTTAGTTAAAACAAAACAGAACAACATAAACATGGAAATGTATCTCCCTGAAGTAGAACCTGCATGAGGTTCACTTGGTGAGATCAACGGTGGACGGCCAGATGTTTGTTGAAACCACCATTTATCTTCCTGAGTTCAAAGAAATGATCTTTCTGTCTGTTTGGCATAGGCTTTGGGGTGAACTTGAACTTATCTTCTGAAAATGATACTCTCAGATATTCAACATTTGAATTCATCTAAGGAGAAAGAAAATTCCCTCTCTAATGGATGAGTGAGGAACATCAATACCTATGGTCTTGACAGCATAGGACTCAGCTTGATTTCTGACTGGCTGAAACACTCATAAACATTTATCAATTTATGTCTAAGTAATAAAATACCTGTTTTCAGAACTTTCCTCCCAGAGTTAAATATAATTTAAGACTCCTTTGTTTAAAATACTGATTCTTTCACATTGTAGTTCAGGATTGCTTTTTGGAAGTGAATCTGATTTATAGCCGAAATGCTATCTTAAACACATTCTTTAGAGCATGGAGTTTTCTTTCTCAAAGACTGGAATGATTATTTTGGACCCATTCCCCCCAAAAATCTGTTAAAATTTAAAGCATGTGAATGCCAGTATGTATTTGCCAAATATTGTGATGGAACATTTAATGTTGGCAAGATTTCTATACAACTTAAAAAAAAAAGTGGAAATTTTAATTATTTGTATGGCATCTTTTCATAACAGATTACTATGTCTTCATGTGAAATCATTACAACTAAGTAACCTCTTGCAATTGGTGAAGATAGATGTTAGATTCTGGAGAAGAATCTAGATCCAACCACACATGGTCAAGAGTTATTTTTAGACCTGAGTGAGTCACCACAGTGTTTGCCAGAAGTAACGTTCTTGATTGACTTGTGATTGGCTAATGGAAGAGAGGAGAACCTGGGCTGGCTCCTAACATTGTATCCTGTGCTCAGACTAAAGAGGTGACCTTCTGTGAAAACTGGTTTGAGAGGCAGTCAGTGAGTCATCTGCCATCTTGGTTTCCCATAAGGGGTGCAATCCCCACCTTTAGGAAAGACATTATTAATAAATACAAAAGAACCCTGTAAAGGGTGATACCTTAACCCAGCTTTTCTGAAGTATATTCAATAGAACATTAATTTAGCATGATTTGGGAGGTATTAGGTAAACAATGATAAATAAGTTTGCATATTGCAAAAATCATTATAGCCCTTAATACGCTAATGGACATTTCTAAATTTCTATGTTAGATGTATATAATACAGTACTTTCCAATTCTCTTTGACAATAAAATCTTTTTTTTAAAGGAGCTTATCTTGAAACTAATATCACCCTATCTTGAGATATAGTATTAGTCCATTGTCATTGATCATCATGTTATTAAGGATTCTTTTGGCAATTCTCTAGCAGGCTCTTTAGGAGGATGAAGCATATGCTTTCTTTTTTTCTTTTTTTCCCTAAAAACAGCTAGTGTGTGATTTATGTAGAGCAGGCGTGGGGATGTATTCTTTGAATTTAGAGCTTGATTCCAAGGCATTGAGGCATAGGACAAACAATTTTGATTGGCAAGATTAAAGTTAGACCAATGCATTTCAATTCCATTCTTGTCAAGTAGCTTCCTGATTTCAAATCCTGTTGACCCTATTTTTTTCCTGTCTATAAAATGGGAATACTTTACCTCACATGATTGCTATGAGACCCAATTAATATAAGACATAGAAGAGAATCTAATGAAGTTGCTTGCGTCTAATTATTACTGAGATGGACTAATTTGTAACAACTTTTCTTCACTTTGGTTGGTCTGCAAAATGTGCTCCACGGGCTTTTATTAGACTGGGAGCTGTTGCTGATGTCATTCTGTGGCATTTGCCCACCTCTTATGATGGTGTTGCACAGGTCTGGTTGACAGCCCTGAAATTGTTCTTCCCGGCTAGTAATATTTGCTTGTGCACAAATGTTTGCCTTTTATCAATTTTTAATAATGTGGGACATTCCTGCTCTTCCTCCTCTTCACCATCCTATTTTGCTTCATTGGAATGAAACGTTCATCATTAGGTGAGATTGTCTTTAGATAGTTAAATAGATCTAGGATGATTCCAACATTTTTATTGGCAATCTAACTTATTTTCCTAACTAATCATGAAACTGCTTAGATCCTGATTAACTTTTATTCTTAGAAGTGAAAGATCTTTGGCACCTCTTTTCTTACCCCTTCCTAACTTTCTGACCTTGATTGTTTTTTTTTTCCTTTGTGTTTCTTTGTGTTCTTTGGAGAGCTATAAGGTTAAGGTTTACAGTGTAGACTTTGATGTCAGAGTGCATAGGTTTAAATCCTGGTTTTTGTTTTCAACTAAGAGCTCTTGGAAAAGTTGATTTCTCTCTTAAGTCCTCCATGGGTCATCTCTGGAAATAATATGAAGTGGTAATTAAATGAGGTGTTAAATATAAAGTTCTTAATTCAGTGGGTGGCAACAGTTGTTATTGTGTCTCTCTGGCACTTTTCACCGTTGGTCTGTGTGTTCCCTCAGTCAACTGTAAGTCTGCGCTAAGGGATTGCATTTTGTTTATTTCTTCATCCCAAATGTCATACTATGCTTTGGACATAGTAGCCACTCAGTAAATATGTATGGAATAAATGCAATTTCTCAAACAGATAAAAATGCATATGGTAAAACAAAGCCGTGGTGAAGGTCGATGTTGACATTATCATGTTAGCATGCTGGAAGTGTGATAACAAAAAAGGAGATAACTGGTGTTTTCCCTATTTGCATACTTATATTTAATTGTGTTCAATCCAGGTTTGCATACAGGAGAAATCCACCAACTACTGTCTTTTCAAGTTTCAGTGATGCCCTTGCTTCATTTGTTGTCTATAGTAGTGGCACCAGTACGAGACTCTACCTCTTGGCCTCCTCATTCTTCACACATTTTAGAAAGTTAAGCTCCTTCTTAAGTGTTAAATTCAAGTTTTAAAGATAATCAATCAAAATTTATTTCGTAAAATTCAGTCTTTAAAGAATCTTTCTAAAGGCACAGGCTGGTGGCGCCCAGCTGTCATTCCAGTGACTTGGGAGGCTGAGGCAGGAGCATGGCCAGTTCAAGGTCAGCCTCAGCAATGTAGCAAGAACCTCAGCAACTTAAGGAGAATCTGTCTCAAAATAAAATACAAAAAGGACTGGGGATGTAGCTTAGGGGTAAGGCGCCCCCGAGTTTGACCCCCAGTACTAGAAAAAAAATAAAAAAATAAAAATCTGCCTGAGCCTTTAGTGTTGCATGCTACCAACTGCATGCTTGTTTTGAACACTGAAGTCATGCTTCTACAGGTTTTGAATTTCCTTTTCTACATGAAATGGTATTCAAGTTGTGCACTTGAAAATGTTACAGAAGAGAGCTAACTCCAAAAGCTAACCGATGGACTAAACGATCTTTAATCCACAACATGTTTCAATGGGCCCTTCCTTCCCTTCCCATTAATTACAGGAATTTCCCTGGGTCCGTTGCTCTGAGAATGTTTCTTCTGAAATTCATGATATGGTGTTTTGCAAGTGCTCTAACAGCAAGCTCTTTCTAATAAAATGTGGCCAAAGAGGACAGCCCATTTGTTTCCAGTGCATTTTATTATTTTCAAATGATTTACCTGTGGCCAAATAAGAAATCTTTGCAGGATAAGGTAGCACATGTAGAATATCACTGACCAACTCTTAATCAAAAATAAACTTATTAATTGTGATAATATGCCCTGGAACAACTTTCCACTGCTAGTAAGTGTTTTGCTTTTTACAGAAATCTGTTTAACTATAAAATCACTATTAATTATAGTTCTATAACAATAATAAAAATCCACCAGGCATAGTGGTGCATACCTGTAATCCCAGTGGCTTGGGAGGATTTCGAGTTCAAAGTCAGCTTCAGCAACTTAGCAAGACTCTGTCTTGAAATAAAATATAAAAAGGCCTGGGAATGTGGCTAAATGGTTAAGTGGTTTAATCCCTAGTACCAAACAAATAAATAAATAGCAAAACAAAACAAAACAAACAAAACAAAACAACCCTTTGTCTTAAGATATTTCAAATAAAGACTGGTTATTTTGAAAATGGATGTAGATCATTTATTTTTTTAAATGAGCCTAAAGAAAACCTTTAACTTAACTTCAGGTTGCTGAAATTCCCTTGCCGAGATTATGCATGTCAGAGTAATTGGGAGAACTGATTACTTCATTTATTTGCTCACTGCAGGCAACTCCCCACATGTTCAGATCCTGAAGTGAGGCTTTTTAGTTGGACCTACCCTTCCCTTCATCGTCTCAATATTTAAATCCAGAAAATCTTTCCTTCACTATGCAGCTGTTTTTCACTGCCATTGTGTAATATCCCCCCCGCCACAAGAAATATATCTAGAGCTAAGTTCAACAACTTGTCCAAATCATAACCCTTGATCATGAATTTAGGGCAGAAAAATTTCAACAATAAAATGATAAATGTTGGGTTGTTGCCCAAGCAATATTTTAATAGCCCTTTTCTTTTTCTTTTATCTAGTCAAGGAATAATTTCTAAGACAACCATTTATAGTAACCCTTGTAAAATATTGCTATGTGGCATTCCACATTGAAATCAGCTTTCAGAGGTGAAAAGAAAATATTGGCTTTTGTTAATATGAGTAATACTTCCAAATTAATTTAGGGAATATTTAATGAATACACGCTATATGTATACCATTTTATTTATATATTTATTTTTTCTGTACCCAAGAGTGCTCTACCACTGAACTACATCCCCACATCCCCAGCCCTCCTTTTTTTTTTTTTTAAATTTTGAGACAGGGTATTGCTAAATTTTCCAGGTTGGCCTCAGGCTTGCAATCCTCTTGAATCAGCCTCCTGAGTCGCTGGGATTACAAGGTCTGCGTCATGATGCCCGGCTGCCATTTTTACTTTATGTCAGTCACCCTTGGAGGCAATGCCTTCACATATCTTGAGATGTGTTATTTCATTTCTTGCTTCGGATTTACTTTTTTACGGTGGGTACAATTAGTTTGCATATTGTATAACCAGTGGGTGCATTACTTGATTCTGCAAAATGTCTATAGCATATAGATGCAGAGGTGAAATGTTTCTCCTTCCTTTCTTGATGTAGCCAATATGATGATGGTATGTGCAGAGGAAACTACTGGAAATGTTAAAGACATTTGCAAAAGAATTTTTTTTGTCCTTTTTGTGTTTTATGTGCAGTGTTGGACTTGTGATTTTAAAATACCACGGTCTTATTGAAATAGTTTTAGTTGTCTAAATTGTGACATTGTTCAGCACAGATTTTCCTTTTTTGAGTTTACTAGTAAAGGAAATTGGTTTTATTCATTGTGGGAGCTCAGGAAATGTAAAGCCAGATTCTCAATATAATCAACATCATGAGAATTAATTATGCATACTTTGGAAAACTGTATTAACCCAGAAAATCAAGTGGACCTTTAGAAAATTGTGCAAAGAGAAATCAGCTTGCTAAATGTATTTTCTCAAGACTTATATTCACTTTTCCAAAAATTCTGAAACCATAAAAATATAGATAGATGGTTCTCATGTGAATACCATTTAGACATATAGAGGATAATCCTGTGTACTATATACACATATAGATTTTGTCTAGATTTTGATAATGGCAAAATAATTGTGAATAAAAAAAATCATCTCAAATTATTTTAAATTTCAAGTTGGTTTAAAAGTATTTATAGATTTCACTTACATCTATAAAATAGCCTCTGTTTTTCTCTCTATTCATGGCTATTATTAGGAATTGCGAGCTTTCTCTTTTGTCTAAGTTGTTTATTATTTTTTAAAAGTCCTTTCTCAAAGTGTTTTTCTTTCAGGAAGTTTTGTTTGTCTATTATTGTCTTCTCCAAATACGGTCAGATATTCTACCAGGGTTTTAAATAGTCAGGCTTGAATTGCCTTCGCTTTTGTGAAGATGCTAACTGGGTTACCCTCTGAAAGTAGGTATGGAGAGTGTAGTGAATATTAAAGTGGTTCCATGTTTTCTTCTCCTCCTCCCCTGTAGCTTTTCTACTCTTTGTGGTTATTAAGATAATGAAGGAAAAGTGGTCTGGATATAAATTGGCGAGCTTTTGCCTGATAAACTTGGGTCATCAGCACAAGGGATTTGTGTATAGACACATTGACTGTCAATCGTTTATCCATAGTTGCTCATCTCTAGAAGCATCCTCCAGTTTGGTCCTATATGAACAGCAGCTCTGTATCTATCATGTGTAAGGAATTAGATAATATTTATATTTATGATAACTTGATGCATGTAGAATCTTTCTTTTGTTGAAGTGCTTAAAATAAAAACTAGGGACTGGGGATGTAGCTCTGTGGCACGGCACTTGCCCAGTAAAAGTCAAACACATAAATTTCTTTCTTTTAAAAAGATGATCTTATCAGGATGATGGTAATTTACTCTGTACAAATATGCACTTAAATTATTTTTATTTGGTAGGTTTACTAAGGATTATTATGCTCTAGGAGATAACTCAAGGAGCCTGTTTTTTAAGGGGGTTATTTTTAAGGGGTTATATAGAGCTCCAGAAGAAACAAGTCTTAATATAGGCACATCTTGGCATCAGACAGGGACAGTCTATCAGTAACTCAAAGAGCTTCATTTCTTCATTTGATCTTCATTTGATGTCCTTAACACTTTCATAGTCATGTCTGACAAAGTCGTAACTATAAAATGAGGTTTCAAAAACATAATAGTAAATTCAATTACAGTTCATGATTTAAATTGCTTGTGATGGAGTTTTCCTTCTCTCTGGAGGACCATCCTCCTTGCTAATTTCTTATCCAAACATTAAAACTTCTAGAAGATTGTGGAACTCAGAATCATTTATGAATTAAATTTTCTAAAAACACCTGGCAAATAAACATATGTAAATATCATGAAAGTAATAAATGAGCAAGTCCAAACATCTAGTGAAAACCATGCTTAAAATTAAATTCAGGACATATTTTTGTAATGTCAGTGATTCATCTGGCAAATAATAAAGTTGCCAAATAATAAAGTGATGTGTCCTCCCATTTCTTAAGAGGAGGTGTCCTAACCTGTCTGCCCTCTCCTGGAACCAGGACACTGACTGCACATTCTGGTGTGTGTTATCCAGTGTATCTGCTGAGTCTGTGGTAGGCTCTCCATGAATTGATGAGTGAGTAGGCACTTCAGAATGAATGGCACACTTGTTGGATAGACTGATACTTTTTCAAACCATTAACTTAGGGTGTGCAAACATACCCTTCTTGCACCTGCAAGCCAAATAGTATATCAACGCACAATCCTACCCTGAGAAGTGGGTCATCTCTACCAGGCTTGTTACTGTATCCACAGTACCTGACTCTCATACTTGGTTCCCAACAAGGTCCTCTAGGCTGGTCCTGTTCTTATTCTGGTCCTTTCTACATAGCGCCTCGGCTCTGTGTTGCCTCCAGATATGCTTCTTTTTAAGACCTGGGTCCTTGTTCTATGCTGGCTGCTTTCTTTTAAGAGAACCAAGGTACTAAGGGCTTTCAGTTACCAGGAGGACAAACCTGGAAGTTGTAAAGGAAGGGTCAAGGCCATGAGTGACATTGAATGATATTTATTGAATATCATTTTAATATTTGTAAGAATTGTATAGTCCTAGCAAACAGGGTGAAAATGAAAATGAAGAAAGTTTTTTGGGGAATGAGATGGAAAATAATCAATCATTTTAAGAGCCAAAAAAATGCAAAGTTAAGTTAGTAGTATAGTCACCTGGGAGGGAATTTCTAGTTCTAATTCAGGAAAATGAAGTAATGATGGGACATCGTACTGGCTGTCCTACCCACTCTCAACCCTCCATGATCCTTTGGGCAGGTAGTTCTAAAACTGGTTAGCTTGACACACTGTTTTCCTTTTTTGGGGAAAAATCTTTAACCTCAAGGAAATTTAGAAATAATGTGCATAGTTAGAATTTTAAGTACTTTAAAATCATGTCATGTTTAATTGAATTGAGTGGATTGAATTTGAAATATTTAAAAAAATGTAATTAACTAAGAAGGAAATCTCCTATTAAGGTAAATAGAGACTCTGCCAGATTTGTTAATAGGTTATTAAGATTTGTAAACAGAACCTATCTGTTTATGGAATAACTAGGATCTTAAGTTTATAATTTGCAACCCCTTAAGTTGAATATTGTTTTTAAAGAGCAAATTAATTTATAATTCTCAGTAGTCATATAAGTCAGTCTTCAGGGTATCACAAAAACTTGCATTTAACATTAGTTTCTGCATACAGTGATTCAAAGCTCAAGTCTTTTTTATTTTAATGGTGCTAGGGATTGAACCTAGGGTTTTGAGCAAGTTAAGCAAGCACTCTACCAATGAGCAACATCTCCAGCCCTCAGAGCTCAATTTCTTAAAGTAGGGAGGTTTCTTCTGAAAGAATTTTTGCTCTTTCTTGATTTTGAATGCATGAATTGCAGAAAATTTTGGAGGTGTTAAACATGTGCAAAATACCTGATAAAAATGCATCCTTCTGTGTCAATGTAGAGAAGGGTTCTATAAGCTTTCCTCCAATTAGCTTTCTTGAACTTAGAATAGTGTCTGGATTGAGTGTTTCTTGGAAGGGTCTCCCCAAAGCACATAACATGTCTTTGTTTGGTTTCAGAGTTCAGCTCTCCATTGTAGTGTCTGGGGTTAATTGAACTTCATGTTCTCATGACTTATACCCAGTTTGACTGCACTTCTTAAACCCATTGCCGCTCCTAATTTGCTCTCTACTGGTCACTATAGACCAACTGGAGACACTTCATTAAAAAGAGTCTATTAAATGTATTTGTGTCTAAATTGGCATCTTGTAGATTGAGGACAGCCCTGGGCTTTGCTCTAACAGTACAAACCCTGAACTATGTTATAATTGTTTTAGCATGAGACCCCTTTTCCATTATTTCTAGACTTCTGGGTGTGTCCTTTATGGTCGATTCAGACTTTTGAATAGATGGGGGTTGGAGGCAAATTGTAATGTTTTAACATTTTCCTTTCTGCTTCAGTTCTATTTCAATTTTCACAAATTGTATCTTAAAAAATTACATGTAGCTTTCGGATCATTCACTCAATGTGAGTTTGAAGATATTTTTCCTAAGTATTTAAAAACTCATATTTTTGTTGCTATTGCTATTTTAATATCGAAGCTGAATGTGTTGATTTCTAGAATTCTGTGACCTTCGTATACAGGGAGAGAGAATAAATAGGAATGTGTTTCGTGAATGAATGTACAGAAGGGTGAGACTTGCTGGTATTTTCTCAAAAATTCATTGGATGCAGGTAATGTTTTTACAGACTCTATAAAGACAGTAGCATAAGGAAAACATTCACACCTTGGCCAACTTTTCCAAAAAGCCAAGAAGCCTCTCATTTTTATATCATGCCACATTTTCCATGATGGTCTTAGTTCTTAGACCGGGGTAGTAAGAATTCTTTATTATAAAAAGGACCCTTCTAACAACTCGTGGGTATAAATCACCCTAATTGGACAGATCGCCAAGAAAAATATAAAGGCATTCATTCACCTGATGTTTGGAAATACTAGTTCACATTTGGAAATCAAACTCTCGAGAAGTAGAGGGCAGTAAGTAAAATACTGCGTCTTTCATTTCTGAATGTGTTATTATATTTGTAGTTCTGACGTTCTTACTTAAGAATAATAGCCAGTGCTTACCACATGAGTGACATTCTGCAAATTGAAGGCACGTTTCAAAAGGGAGCAACTGGAACAGTGTTTTCCCAAGTACCTAGTAGGGAGGTATTGAATCTTTTCCTTTCTTTTCTTTTTTTTTTTGGAACCAGGGACACTCGGCCACTGAGCCACATCCCCAGCCCTATTTTATATTTTATTTAGAGACAGGGTCTCTCTGAGTTGCTTAGGGCCTCACTAAGTTGCTGAGGCTGGTTTTGAACTCGCAATCCTCCTGCCTCAGCCTCCTGAGTGCTGGGATTACAGGCGTGCGCCATGGCTCCCGGCTGAATCTTTTCTATAGGAGTTGAGAGGAAGGGGGGGGGAGAGAAAATCAAGATCAAGGCAGGGCTTTCAGAAGGAGCTGAGGATTTAGGTAGGACTTCAAAGGTAAATAAAACTGTAAAGTAAAAGAGAACTTCATTTTAAGTCAGTAAAAGATGATGCATGCTTCTTGTGTGTTTTTCTTCACTGTCCTCAGTGTGGTGACATCTAAGTGTTCAATGCATATTGTACCAGATAATTATATTCCATTAATGTGAGAATAAAATGTTGGGGCTGTTGTTCTTTGGGGCTAGTTTCCCTCATCAGGATAGTAAAACTATTTGGGATAGAGAGCACATCAATATTATATATATATGTGCATGGAAATAAAGAGTATACTATAATATGGTTATATTACATATTATTTTTCTATATTATAGTATACAAGTATAAGCATAATTATATTAAACATATATTGTAGTGTAGTAAGCAATAATTGGTTACCAATATTATTTCCTAGGTAGTTATTATGGAAGACTCCCTAGTAAGTTATGGAGTAAAAAGATGTTAGGTAATTTCTCTTGACCAATGTCTAGTAGTTAAATATATCTCAAGGTGTTTTGTTTTTTTTTTTTTTTTAATTTAAATTTTGATTTTTTTAAACTTGTTCTGATTAGTTGTACATAACAGTAGAATGCATTTATACATTTTGATAGATCATATATGAATGGAGTATAATTTCTTATTTTTCTGATTGTATATATTATTTTTTTGGGTTTGACTTGATCATGCAATTAAAAAACTATATTTAGTGCTGAGTGCTGGGTGCTGTAGCCTGCACCTCCTGACTTGGAAGGCTGAGGCAGGAGGATCACTTGAGACCAGAAGTTCAAGACCAGTCTGGATAACATAGCGACAAACACAACACAACAACAACAACATCAACAACAACCAAAACAAAAAGTATGTTTACAAACAAAATAGCAGAACAAAAACAAAAACAAAAACCAAAGAACAACAGCGAAAGTGATGGAGTTGAGTTTCTGGAGAAGAATTCGGCTCGCAGATTTTTCTCCCCGAATT
>JAJEJO010004297.1:120780-131932 GCA_020662805.1 Glaucomys volans | reverse complement strand
TAATTTTTCCAATTATAGGTTTTTGATTAGGGTAAATTTATTTTGAATTACTCCTAATGTTGAAACCAATCTTAATTAGTGTTCCATAGAATTGTGAAACATTAGAATTATGGATTTTTTCCCTAGCTGGAAGGAATATGCTCATTTTATAAATGATTAAATTGAGCTTCAGAGAGAGATTAAATGACCTGCCCAAGGTTGGGAAGCCTAGGATGCCTGGAACTCATTTCCTGGTGTACAGTTGGGTGTTGTTTTTAGAGCATGTCCTACAATAGTGTGCACGGACAGGGAATGAACACAAGTGTTTCTGACGAGGCTGTGAACTGTGTGTGTGGACTTGTCTGAGAGAGTTTACTGGAATGTATCTTATCGGTGTGTTTTCCATTCCTTAGAGCAGAGCTTCCTGACCTGTGTGCTGTGAATGTGACAATTGTGCCAGAGCTGGATGGACACGGGCCTGGGGTAGCAAAAAATCAGGAAAGGATTGAAATAAATCACTCCAGCATACTATAAGCACATGCAGGAAATGTTATTTTTCTTGGCAGTAAAATTGACTCTCTAGGAAGAAACAAGCTTTTGTTGGAAGATTGCTCTGATGAACTCTTTGGAGGGCTGGGCCTTCAGGGCTAATGAGTTAGCTAAATTAATAAAAAGAGAGGCTGTGGGGAGTCAGAGAGGAAGAGATGGGATGGTGGCTTAAGAGAAACTGTGGGGATAGCAGGACTGTGGATGGAACATCAGCGGAATTTACCATGTTCCATCACGTTTCGTGAAGATTACATGGTGGGGTGGTGGTGGCGGGGGTGGGATGAAGGACTCAGTCTTGCTTCAGGACAGGCACTGGTAAGGGCTGCGGGGTGTAGCTCAGTGACTGAGCATATGCTTAGCATGCATGAGGCCCTGGACTTGATGTCCCATAAAAAACAAAAACAAAAAAGAAAAGAGAGAGATAGGCATGAGCAAAAGTGAGGATTGTCCAAGGAAGGACAGAAATTATAATACAATTATGAGAACTTACTAGCAGAGATCAGATACTCAACATGCCACAGTGGTTTTTAAGAACACATGAACTTTGGATTGGGCAGAGCGAGTGAGGTGAGGGGAGGGCGTGTGGGGATGGGAAGGGCAGTGGAATGAGACAGACATTATTACTCTATATACAAGTATGATTACCCTACTAGTGTGACTCTGCACCATGTTCAGCCAGAGGAAGGAGAAGTTGTGCTCCATTTGTGTACAATGTGTCTAAATGCATTCTACTGTCAGGTATAACTAAAAAGAACAAATTGAAAAAAGAATACATGAAAGTAATTCAGGCCGGGAGGATTTAGGCATCTCCCATCTCACTTATTTTTCAGTGAAGATTCCTGTTTTGTATTCCAAACTGGAATCCTCATCCCAGGAGAGTAAGAACACTGGGAGAGGGCCTCTGAGGAGGGCATTGTGGTTTGTAAGGGTAACTCCAGGTTTATGTGCACCATGCCCAATGAATCATGTGTTGTGTGGTTGGAGGTTAGAGTGGAGAACACAAATAACCAACACTGGGTGAGGTTTCCTTTCTAAAAATGGTACCTGTGCTGACCTGTTCATACGTCTACACTAAATGTTA
The DNA here is from genome assembly GCA_020662805.1 of Glaucomys volans. Taxonomy (NCBI): domain Eukaryota; kingdom Metazoa; phylum Chordata; class Mammalia; order Rodentia; family Sciuridae; genus Glaucomys; species Glaucomys volans. The sequence continues at coordinate 130,323 of JAJEJO010004297.1, read as the reverse complement.
ATGTGTAGAAAGGTGTTTGTGCTAAATAGGGAAACACATATTTGTTGAGAATATTTTCCAATACCAGCAATCAGCACACAGTTTTTCAAAGGATGTTATTTCCATATTTGAGACTTAAATAAAACATATTAAAATGCTATAAGAATTACTGGTATATTGTATATTTAATAAATGGCTTTTATTAAGATAGGAACTATATTTGGAATAGTCTCCTTAAATTATTGTACAGAAATAGTGTGCATTACTGTAAGCATTTAAAGAATACATATGAAATACATTTAAGTGAAAATTTTTGTTTTGATTTTTGCCTGCAAGAAACTCTACCAGACTGATTAGATGATAAATTCTATTGGAAATTTATTGTCAGGATATGAGCAAGAAAAATATCCCAGTGTATTCTGGCTGATGTTTTTGTGAGAGGGTGTGTACTCCTATCAGCAGGAAAGGAGCTAATAAGGCAATGAAAAGGCTTGAGATAATTATACAGCTAATTTAGGGTGGAATAACTTTCCTTTTGATTATTGTATTATTTCTGGTGAGAGTGTAGGTCTGGATCCCTTGTTCTGTTGCTTTACTCCTTCATTTGATCTGTGTATTGTCATAATAAGAGTGTCAATAAAAGTGGGGGCCCAGGGCCTTATCACATGTGGGGTTAGGTAGAAGGGATCAGGGAGAGTTCTATGTACATTGAGGGTCAATGAACAACACTGGTCATGACTTGGTTGGTCCATTTTATTGGAAGCCATTTCTTTGACACACAAATAAAAAAATAACTTTTCAGGGTCTACTTCCAAGTTCTCATATAACTTGATTAGAATGAAAGGAATGTGGATGAAATTTTGTTTTGTTTCTTGCTTCCTATTAAATCCATATTTGGCCTAGAAACTAGAGTCAGCATAGGGTCAAACTTGGAATCAGAAATTTTGTGCATTATAAATAGTTCAAAGGTGTTTTTATGTTAATTCACATGTAGAGAATAGTACAGGACTGTTGGGGATTTTTTTTAAACCCTCAGGGAATGTTCACTGGCCACATGTAAGACCCATAGATGCCCCAAATACTTCAGAAGTGGGATTATTAAAAAATATTACTTTGTAATGGTTTTGAACCCAATCTTGCACCTACAGGGTGAGGCTATGCTAATTCTAAAATGAAGAATCTTCCCTTCTCTTTCTTCCTTTTGGTACTGGGATAGAACCCAGGGGTGCTCTACCACCACTGAGCTACATCCTCAACCTTTTTTATTTTGAGATGGAAGTCTCACTAAATTGCCCAGGCTGGTCTTGAACTTGCGATTTTCCTGCATCAGCCTCCTGAGTAGCACTGATTATAGGCACGTGCTACTGCCCCTGACTTCCCTTCTCTGAAGTAAATAAAAACTAGACTGACTTCTATTCAAGCAGTTATTTTAAGACCACTGCAACTTTTTCTTACAAAAAGAGGTTGCCCTAAAAATGTTCCATTTGCTTTGCCCTCTTTTTTTCTCCTCCCTCCAAAGGAAAAAGTGTTTGTGTGTGTATTGTGTTGAATTTTCAAGTTTAGCAGAGTTTTTGTGAAGAAATGCAGTTCAGATTGTCACATTTGTTCTTTGCACAGTAAGGATGTTGGTCCCTTGGAGATACATTACACCATATCCCTGAACGAGTTCTTGGATTCATCTTTAACTGGGCCAGGATCTCTAGTCAGAGGACTAGGAATTGCTGATTTCACACCCACTGTGGTTTGTGGCCTGGAGTCTCTGTGTACCTCCTACAACCTGGATCTGAGAAAGCTCTTAAAAAGTGACCTATCGAATTTTGTAAATCTCAGATAAGAAGTTAAGATAATGAAGATGCTTAAAAAGATTATGGCAGACCAAAATAAAACATTTGAAATAGAAGGAGAAAAAGAAGCCAACTGGAAACAAAAAATCATTAAAACACAGCATAAGTTAGACAATAAAGGAAATAAAGCTTCAAGACAAAAGAGAAAGGCTAAACACAGTGTTGTAATGTTGCAAAGCAAATATGAATTCACTTCATATTTTTGTTCTTACTTAGATAATGCTTAGTACATACCAAGCACACTTTAAGGTCTTAACTCAGCCTCATAACCCTAGTTATTATCCCCATTCATTCTACAAATTGAGAAGCAGAAGAATGGAAAGATTGAGTGATTTGTCTGAAGTCACAGATGGGTAAGCCCGTGGCACTACCAAGTGGCAAAACCAAGACTGAAATACACAGACACGTAGCTATACTTAGGTAAATACATGGGATCAGTATGTCACCTCCTTGCTCTGTCTTCCTCCCTCTGAGGCTGGCTCCTCCCATCTGTTCTCCTTTCCCCTTTCAGGGAAATGTTCCTTTGTGACACGTGACTTGAGGGGGAGCTGCTGCCATGTTCTTAGATATCCTGTCTCCACGCTTTCAAAGCAGCATCCTTTCTACCCCCATCTTGCTTTTGTTTTTAATTAAAAAATTAACATACATAAAAACAGAAAACTGCAGATATTTATGGGGTACCCTGTGATGTTTTGATTCATGGATGCATTGTCTAGTGTTTTAATCAAGTTAAATCTATCTTCTTAAATATTTGTCATTTTATGGTGAAATCGTTCAAAATCCTTTATTCTACTGTCTAAATGTACATTATTGCTATATGCAGTCGCCTGATTTTGCATTAGCATACCAGAATTTCTTACTCCTAACTGTAACTTAATTCCCTGATCAATCTCCTACATTATCTTGATTCCATTTCCAAACAGTGTCTCAGGTTCTCTGCATCTTCGTCAGGTAAAACAAGATCATTTCCCTTTTATGGGATGAATTATCTTGTCAACTAATAAATGAAGCTGTATTAAATATAATATTTGTTATTTTGAACATTCCTATTAGTAGCTTAGCGGCTGGTAACAATAAAATATGATTATAATCTTTTCTACATTATTTATTTCATTGATTGCTTATTCAAATCAAATGTAATATTAGGAAAAAACCCCAGATGTAATATTAGTAAAAGACTAAGAAGAACATGTACTGGTGAAAATTTCTAAGACATTTACATTTGGCTTTATCTTTAGGATTATTAGCTTACCAGCATAAGCAGATACACATATAGACACACCTTTAAATAAAACATGTTTATAGAGGAAATCAAGAAAGTTAGAAATTGGGAATGGAAGAGCAAATGGCTTTTCAAGATATCCCTAGTTTGAGGTCAGAGAAAATATATAAGCAGTTATTTCACCTAAAGTATCTGATCATTACAGCTTGAGTGATCTGAACTTTTAAGATGGGTGGCTCATTTGTCTTGAAAATCCAGTATTTTTTCTGAAGTAGGTGTTGCCATGGTGATAAAACAGCTTAGCAACTGCAGACTGATTTCATTGGTTGAGTATCTGTAGACTTGCTTGTTGAATTAATATGTTGCCTCCTGCTGTTTTTTTTTATTGAGGAGACCATCTGGCATCAGCTGCATTTAAAGGTACAGTTCCGTTAGCCAGCAATGCCAGGTAATACTAAGGTTAAACATAACTTTGGCAGTCATTAGGTGTTTTAACCTCTCAGTGACTAAGAAATTCCACTTCCAATCATAATTATAGCCAATTAATTAATGATTCTAGGCTTTGACATTAGGAATTAAAGGGCTTTACTATTGAGTTTACTTATGTTACAAAAATTTAATTGACTAAATACACTGTACTACATGATCATGTTAATCTTGATACACCTGCTCATTAATTCACTTGATAAATTGTTCTCTCATATATTAGATGTCCATAAATCAAATTGTTGTGTGTGTGTGTGTGTGTGTGTATTTGAATTTATCTTTAATGGATACATAACACATAAAAAGTATATATATTAATGGGTAATGTTATGGTTTAGATATTAGCCGTTCCCTAAAAGCTCATGTTGAGACAATGCAAGAAGATCTAGAAGAGAAATGATTGGGTTCCGAAGAGTCTTAACCTAATCAATGCATTAATCTCCTTAGAAGGATTTTAACTCCTTAGAAGGGTGAGGTAGGGTGTGGCTTGAGGAGGTGGGTCGTTGGAGACATGCCTTTGGGGTATATATTTTGTCCCTGGTGAGCAGAGCTCTGTCTCTGCTCTCTGGAACAATGTTCTGAGCTGCTTTCCTCTGCCATGCTCTTCTGCCATGATATTCTTCCTTATCTCTGGCCCAAAGCAATGGAGTTGGGCAACTATGGACTGAGGTCTCTGAAACTGTGAGCCCCAGGTAAACTTTTCCTCCTTTGAAATCATTCTTGTCAGGTTTTTTGTCACAGCAGAGAAGAACCTGGCTAAAACAGGTAGCATGAGATATTTTGATATGTGTATACACTGTTAATGTTTAAATAGAGATAAACATTAAGGTATTCTCAATAGTGATTATTGAGATGAGAATACTTAATATATCAGAGGATGAATAGTTGTCAGTTTTTATATTTGAGAGTGATAAAAATTATGGATTTTTCAGAAAGATATATGAAGGTGACAAATCTAGTATAGCAATAAAACTATTATTGTGAACAATAAATATCTGTTGAGCTTCTATTGAAAGACATCCATCTTTTATTTTATTTTTTTGCGGTGCTAACGGATTGAACCCAGGGCCTTGTGCTTACAAGACAAGCACTCTACCAACTGAGCTATATCCCCTGCCCAGAAAGACGTCCATCTTAAAAGAGGAGCTCCAATTTGTAGGGAGGATAAGGCGGACACATGTATGCATCAAGTACCATAAAACCAAGGAATACAAGTAAAGTCTGAGGTTAAAGAGTGAGGAGGGTATACTTAATAAGGACAGCTAGAAGTCTCTGTGGAAGAAGTGGTCCCTGATTGGCCTGAATCTTGGCCAGTGTTGTTGAAGAGAGAAGGGAATTCTATGAGAAGCAACAGTATTTATCAGTTATACAACCCCATCCTCTCCAAGAGTGGTCCCAAGGTAATATTTAGAGAATAACAGCAGAATGCTTTGAGCATAGATCTTGCTGTGCAAGTAGAGGAAACAAAATCTTAACAGTCAGACATTGGTCATATCGTGAATGTCCTTAAATGCTTGACTGAGGGTTTAGAGTTTTTCCCAGATGTTCCTTTACCTCTTTAGGTCTTTGAATGAATTTTGTAAACAACTGGTCCCATCTGTTAACACCTTTGTGATTCTCAGAGTAACAGAGAATTCTTGAGATGTATATATAATTCACTCTTGAAGGGTGTTTATGCTTCAGATGGTTCTGGCTCATGTGAATTAAAATCTAAACTTCAAATATATCACAGAAAGATTTGCTCTCCATCCAAGAAGAATCAACACAAAAACCTAAGAACTTTGGCAAGTTGAAAAATGGAAAGGAGAAAACCATTTTAGTTTTTTTAAATACTTGGATGATTGTTTTGAAATCTGGAATGTGAAATGCCAGACTCTTGTTCCCCTTTTCTCAATTTGAAACCAGTGAACACTGGGAGGCGTTTGGTCCTGAACTCAAATGTGGGCACACCAAGTCTGAACTCAAATGAAAGGAGTCAACACTGGGAATTGATGAAAGCTCATGGTGATCATGAAGAGTATTTCGATTGCTACCTGGTTCTTTTATAACTCTGAGAAAGCTATTAAAAGGAAATAGGTGAAGGGTGTCTGGTTTGTGATGTGTGTATATCTTAGGAAAACTACCACCACCTCCCATTAAAACAAAGAAAGACTCACTGTTTACGGGTGAAAAGGAGACTGTGAAAGAAATTCAGAATAAAAGAATCACTCTTGAGGGAATTAGACACATATTCCAGAGGACAATTTATTAGCCTTGCATTAAATAAAAACTAATATATACATACTGATGAGGGAGTACTGTGGAGTGGTGTGAAAAATGTTAAAGAAATATGTTTTTATAAAATCTGGAAACTGAAATAGATGCTCATTAGGGTCCAGCAGTAAAATCCTGTCACTGCTATTAATGTGACAATGATTTAATTGTTGCACCCAATTTCAATTGCAACATATGCCATGGGGAATGTGCTTTCTGGCTTGCTAACAACATTAAAAGAGGAAGTGGAGAACCTCTTGCTATTCATGTTTTCAATTTAATTCTCATCTTTTGTTTCTCCTCTTTTAATTTCATTATAATCCACGAGAATATAATTGAACTGACTTCACAGTTTTCCCTGAGATTTCAGAGTTTGACTGTCTCAATCTCCATCCTAAAACTTGCCTCTTGTATTTTAATGGCTGAAACAATTTCTTCCTGTTATTATTATTATTATTTTTTTAAAGCTTTATCACAGCCAAGCTATTCACACAGAGGATTAAAAATTAACTGGTTTTGAGTATGTACACAGAATTGTGCAACCATCACTCCAATTTTAGAACATTTTTATCACCTTAAAAAGAAGCCCCATTCCAAACAGCAATCACTCCTCATTGACCTAGAGCCTCCCAACCCTCCTACATCAGTTTTAGGCAACCAAACTGCTTTTTGTCTTAATAGATGTGTCATTCTGACTTTTTATAAAAACTGAATCATACAATATGTGGTCTTTTATCTGGCTTCTTTGATTTAGCATAATGTTTTCAAGGTTTGTCCATTTTGTAGCATGTATTAGAACTTCATTTCTATTGCCCAATAATATTCCAGTTTATGGAAGTACCACATGCTATTTACTCATTCATTAGTTGGTAGACATCCGGATTGTTCCAACTTTTGGTTATTATGAACGATGCTGCTACAAACGTTCTTGTGCAAGTTTTGTGTGGATATGTTTCTACTTCTTTTTTGGCATATAGCTAGCCCTTGAATTGTTGGGTTATATTGTAACTCTTTGTTCAGCACTTTGAAGGACTGCAAGACTGTTTTCAAAGTGACTGCACCGTTTACATTCCTATCAACAGTGTCTGAACTAACTATGAAAATTTTTACACTTGACTTGAGTTTGGAAAAAGAGAAAAAACAAAACAAAACAAAAAAACAATGTATGAAGGTTCAAGTTTCTCTTTGTCCTCACCAACTTGGTATTTGCCGTCAATTTGATTATAGTCATCCAATTGGGTGTGAAGTGACATTTCATTGTTTTGATTTGCATTTCTTGAATGGCTAGTGATACTGAATATCTTTTCATGTGATTACTAGTCTGTATGTTTACCTTCTTGGGAGAGATGACTTCATTTTTAATTGGGCCATTTGTCTTCTTCTTATTGGGTTGTAAGTGTTCCCTATATATTCTAGAGCCAAGTCCCCTATCAGATAATTTGATTTGTAAAAGCTCTCTCCCTGTTTAATGGTATCCTTTGAAATACAAAGTTTTAAAATGTTGATGTAGTCTATCTATTTTTTCTTTTGTTCCTTGTCTTCTTTATCTAAGAAACCATTGCCTAATTAAAGGTCACAAAGATTAACACCTATGTTTGCTTTTAAGAGTGTAGTTTTAACTCTTCTGTTAGAGTATGATTTATTTTGAGTTAATTTTTGTGTATGGTGTGAGGTAGGGGTCACAATTCCTTCTTTTGCATTAGGATATACAGTTGCCACGGAACAATTTTTTGAAAAGACTATACTTTAAATCCCTACCCCCAAAATTTTCACCTTTCATTAACCGGTTTTATTGTTTTCCCCAGATATTGGAGATTGTTGTCACTCTTTAAAAATTTTTTAAAATTCTAGACTATGATATAAGGGAAAAGTTACCCATTTCCAACTGTGAGGGTTTATTTAGGAAAGAACTTCTTTAGCGTAATGTTTACGTGGGCACCACACTTATTCCCAATGAGGATGGCAGAATTTTGGAGATGGATGAGGTATTTATTTGTAACAAAGAATGGAATTCCTATTGTGATAAAAATAGGGCAGGAATTTTGAGATGATAGGAGGGTCACCATGTGACAAAGCAGTCAGGGTTACTTGCTGACCTAGCATATTCCCTCATTGTTTTATATGATATTCCTCTGTGCCCATTACCTGTATCTAGCAGTCATAGTGTTGGCAGATACGTTAAGGTTTGGTTTCAAAGGGTTTTGTCTATTCTCATTCCACTCAGTTCAACTGGGCTGACTTAAGTGAACAGGTATGAAAGGTGAAGTATGTTCAGTGTTAGCTAGATACCAGGGATTAAAGATGCACAATATAAAGACAGTAGCATTTATTGAGGATTTATTCATTGTTGGGCGTTTTTTTTTTTTTTTTTTTTTTTTTTTTAGTTTTATCTCCACTTCACAGATGAAGGGAGACAGACAACTCAGAGACAGAAAATGGCTTGCTTAATATCATCAGCTAAAAAGTGGTACCACAGGAACTTAAAAACCAAAGATCTGCTTCCAACATTTATAATGTTGCAATATACCAGTGGTTCTCAGTCTTGAGAGTCTGTATCAAAACTTTGGAGGGCTTTTAACACAAACACTGATGGGGCTCTACCACCAGAGTTTTTGATTCATATCTGTGGTGGGTCCTGAGATTTTGCATTTCTAAGTTCCGTTCCCAGAGATGCTGATGCTGCTGGCTCAGGGACCACACCTCAGGAGCCACTGTGGTGTACTGTGATGTTTCCCCTGTGTATCGTTCATGATATTCAAAGAGCTCCCAGTTGTGGTGGAGGAAGCGATATAAAGTCAACAATAGTTACAAAGGGCAAAGTGTGCATAGACCAGGAAAATATTCCTGCAGGAGACATTATGGAAATGGACTGGTTTATGAATACCCGCTTTTCCTCTAACTGGTGAAATCACAGAGCAGCAACTGTCCCTTCTTCTATTTGTTCCAAAAGGCTTAAGCAGCTGTTTTTCAGTGACTAGTGGTCCTGGAATGGCTAATGGAGAAGCACAGGGAGGGCAGCCAGATCATTTCACTGAATGAATACAGGAAGGCAATAGGAGTGAAGTTTGTTAGAATCTTTAGCTACCCTTTTATCCTACGGTCAGGTTCAGTGCATTGATGCCATTTATGTGGGAGAATAAGATTACCTCATGGGCTTAGTTTGATAATTTATTTTTAACTCTGATTCTTTCAATCTACCATATGAAATCTTGATAAAGAAAATACCAATAATGGCAGTACATCAATGCTTTCCGGAGAAACTGTGAAGTACTGTGGTGATCTTGCCCTGGAACAAATGTGGGTGGGTCAGTCTTCATTAATTTATTTTACACTATGGTTTTTTGTATGCCCAGAGCCCTTCATATTGTTGAATTCTGTAACATTTCATTTCAGGTCCCCAGTTAATGGGATTTGTGGAATTTCAGGATTGTGAACTGTTTGGCTCTCTTTCTGAGGTCATTTTCTCTGTCCATCCACATGTGCCCCCCCATCAGAGATCTTAGTGGGTCAATCTTTTTTTTTTTTTTTTGGAAATCCATCTTAGATTTATATCCAAATCTTTTTCTTACTTGTAAAAGTCAGGATTATTCTCTTTACAGTGGCAGTGTAGAGCATGTATAGTCAGGATGTAGGGTACATGCAAACAGGTTTTATTTATTCAATCAAATGATTAATGCAATAAAAATTATTACCCACCTCCTCCTGTCCCATTTTCCTCTACACCATCCATATTTCCTCCATTCTTTTCTTATCCCCCTC
>JAJEJO010004297.1:77602-120680 GCA_020662805.1 Glaucomys volans | reverse complement strand
TGATGTTCTCCAATTCCACCCATTTGCCAGCAAATGCCATAGATTTGTTCTTCTTTATGGCTGAGTAATATTCCATTGTGTATATATACCAGTTTCTTTATCCATTCTTCAGTTGAAGGGCATCTGGGTTGGTTTGTGAATTGAGCAGCTATGAACATAGATGTGGCTGCATTCCTATACTTTGCTGATTTTAAGACCTTTGGGTATAACCAAGGAGTGGGATAGCTGGGTCAAATGGTGGTTCCATTCCAAGTTTTTTGAGGAATCTCCATACTGCTTTCCAGAGTGGCTGCATCAATTTGCAACTCCACCAACTTAGTGGGTCAATCTTAAACTGTATGAACGACTTACTCAGAAGAACAACTTCAATTTAAAAGGTCAAGGTCAAAAACCAAATCATTGACTTCCAGGGCTTTGAACGGACTCCTTTTTCATGTAGCTTGATTATTAATGGTTTTATTCACAGCTGTGTCCAAAGGAGAGAAATCACAGCCATGCTGGGTGAGTAAATGAGAGACCAGAGGTCTCTCAGTTGTCAAAGCACCAGCTATTAATGGTGATTTATTTCTATTACACATTTAGAATCTTGTCATGCACAAAGGTACTGAAATAGAAACTCATTAATACTTGATTTATTATAAGTTTGCAGTTATCTGAGAAAGAAAGTAAGGATAACAAAAGAGAGGGGACTGTCTTTGTCTTTGTGTTTGTTCCTTTCCAAAAATGGAAGGTAGAATAATTTATGAGAAGATACTTTAAAGATCTAACTAAGAACCCGAGATTAGCTTAGAGAATGAGAATATCTAGCTCAAAATTAATTTTCTTTTTTTTTTTTTTATGATGCCTCTTAGTCCTGGGATGGAGGGTGTGTGTGTGTGTGTGTGCTCATTCTCTTTGGCATTTCCTTGCTATGAGTACTTCAGAATAGGAGGCTAAAGGAAAACTATCAGCAGAAGGCCAGGATTCAGGGAATGTCAGTCAGTGGTAATTTCCTGGCTGCCCCTGGTAGATAAATCCAGGGCCAGAGAATGGAGGGTACTGCACCTCTTTCCACCCCAAAGGAAGTGGGGAAGTGATTATTTCAATATTATCTTGGATCTTTCCACCACAGTATCCCTCCTCCCACTCTTTCCCTCCCCTCTGTCCCTGAACCCTTGTTTTATTTAGTTTATCTTACTCTGCAGAGCTCACTGTCAACCATCTGGTACAATTGACATTGTACACACTTGCTGAATCAGCACCAGGTAAATTGCTAAATGATTGGCCAAGAACAACTTTGATCAATGAATACATCTTCTCTTCAAATTTTCCATTGAATGAAAAGGAGAAAGAGCTTCCCCTGCTTTTTTAGGGTATGGCCACTTCAATTCTAACTCTTTATAGTATACATGGAAACCCTATGTTGTGCTTGATGGTGTTTCTCCTGGGTATCTAGATACTGGTCAGGATGTAGGGTCCATGCAAACAGGTTTTATTTATTCAATCAAATGATTAATGCAATAAAAATTATAAAAATTCAAAATGAAAAGTGTGTTCTTATTACTCTTCTAATTCTACTCCATGAAACCCTACACCTGCTCTGGTGATTCAAGGAGAAAACTTTCCTACACTAGAAAGAGTGGGCAGAAGATCAGTATGGGGAGGAAAGTGGGGGATGGGGTCTAATTCCTCAGGAGAGTGAAACCATCTCTCGAAACTGGAAACCCTTCCATCCACAAGGGCGCCATCTTTCCTGTAATCATTGGTAACTGTTTTGGCCACATTAAATGACTACTGAGCGGCTACCTTTGGCTGAGCTAGGATGTTTTTCAAAAGCATCACAATTACCCCCAAGGGACAACTTTTATAGTGGAACAGACTCTGTCTATAAGCAGAGCAGAGTTAGGTATTTTTAGAGAGCATTTGGACACCAGCCAGCCTGAAAGCTAGGGTTTATAAATGTGTTACACAAAAGAGGTTTTGTTTGACAGGGTAAAGCATACTATGGAAAAGTTGAGGAAGAAAGAAAAGAGAAAGAGGTAAACTTATCTTTATGTTAAGAACAGTTATGTGGACTATGGATTTAAAAATATCCAGTTTTCTTGGTAGTGGAGAAATTGTAGATTTAAATGCCTGTTAGTTATATTTACACTTTATATAGTACTTGATACTTTTTCAACAAATACTAACTTTATTTTTAAATTAAAAATTTTTTTTTTTTGGTACTGGGGATTGAACTCAGGGGCACTCCACCACTGAGCCACATTCCCAGCCCTATTTTGTATTTTATTTAGAAACAGAGTCTCACTGAGTTGCTTAGGGCCTCGCTAAGTTGCTGAGGCTGGCTTTGAAGTCGTGATCCTCCTGCCTCAGCCTTCCAAGTGCGGGGATTACAGGCATGTGCCACCGTGCCTGGCTAACAAATACTAACTTTAGTAAGCACTAAGTACATATTAGGCACAATGCTAGATGCTGGATAAGAGAATAACTAAAACAGGCATTATGTAATTACATCCTGTCAGTCAACTCTGAATCAGGTACTGTTTTTTAGTTGTTTTGATTTTTTGGTATACTGGGGAGTTGAATCTAGGATCATTTAACCACTGAGCCACATCCTCAGCTCTTTTTTTTTGCATTTAGAGACAAGGTCTCACTGAGTTGGTTGGGGTCTTGCTAAATTGCTGAGGCTGGCTTTGAACTCGAGATCCTTCTACCTCAGCATGTGCCACCACATCTGGCCCAGGTACTGTTATCATCTCTTTTACAGATTAGGACACTGAGGCAGAGAGAAGTTCTCTCACTGGCCCACAGGCTCACAGTTGGGACTGGGGGAGTCAGGATTCAAACTCAGATCATTTTTAATCCCAGAGCCTGTGCTGGTGACCTCCGCACTGGCCGTCCGATTCAGTGAGCTCTGTCACTGCACTCGATTTTAAAATCAACCCCGCCAAGAAGGCAGGGTGGGTTGCTTCCTTCACATTAACAAATTTGAAAATGTTTCAAAAATTTTTAATTGCCTGACTTAAAGCTGTGACCGTGAAGAAGTTCTAGTTCATCTCCTTCACCTCTCACCTTGATTAATGCTCAGCTGCTGGTATCTCGACCTCTCATCAGCCACATTCCTCCATTTCCTTTCTCACCCTCATAATCAGAAGGATTTTTCTTAAACATAAAATCTATATTGTTCTTCTGCTTGAAACCCTGTTGTTTACTTGCACACTTAGGACCAAACCCAAACTTCTCAGCCTGCTCATGAGACTCCTCTTGAGGGGTCCCTGCCCTCCTCTGCACTGAATTCACCACATGCATCTTCTTCCCCCTGAGCTCTGGCCCCACTGGCCTTTTCTCCTTTTCCTCATGACTTTTTGTGTACTGGGGGATCAGTGCTTTACCTCTGATCCAAATCCCCAGCTTTTTCTATTGTATTTTATTTTTTATTGATATCAAAAATCTTATTTAAAAAACACTGCCTATCTTTTATTTGAGACAGTCTCTCACTCACTTTTGAGGTTAGCCTTTAAGTTGTGATCCTCCTACTTCAGCCTCCAGAATTGCTGGATTATAGGTACACACTGCTGCACCTGGTGACTTTTCTCATTTTAGCAAGACATTCTCTTTCTTCCCTCTCACATGATACAGAGGCTCTTTCCTCTGCCTCAGGTGTTTTTTTCTTCCCTTCTTTCCCCTCTCTTACTTGCCCCTTCTTTCTTGAGTATGCTCTTCCTTCCTACCCTCTCCCTTGTTTTTGAGGCAGGGTCTTGTTAAGTTCCTTAGGGTCTTGCTTAGTTATTGAGGCCTCAAATTTGCAGTCCTCCTGACTTAGCCTCCTGAGTCACTGGGATTATACCACACCTGGATTGGCCCTTCTTTCTTAAGCAGCTCCTCCTGTTTCGTCTGTCAGTCTCCACTGAGATGCCACCGTTCCACCATATGTTGTAGCTGCCAGTTCACCCTAGTCTTCACTGCACTAGAAACCTCATGACAATGAGGCAGAAGAGGAGAGTCGGGGGATATAGGATGGGGATCTTGTCACACAGTTCTCTGGAGCACACAGAATGTGATGTGCCAGCACATTTAAATAATGAGCAGACACTTTTGAGCAGCAACTTTGTCAGTTGCGATGCTAGGTATGGACAGAAGCTTGGACAGTAGTCCTTGTGCATCCACAGACTGCATGTTCCTAGATTCAACCAAACACAGGTTGAAAATATGTGCAAAATCATTGCATCTGTACTGAAATGTCAGGCTGTTTTTTCTTGTCATTGATCCCTAAACAATATAGCATAACAACCATTTCCATAGCATTTCCATTGCATTAAGTAATATAGAATGATTTAAAGTGTATGGTGAACGTGTGTAGATTATATGCAAACACTGTGCCATTATATAGGAGGGATTTTGGTATCTACTATGAGGGGATCCTGGAACCAATCCCCCGCAGATAGAGAGGGGTGCTGTGTAATGGGGAATTCCAGGGTCTTTGGAATCAGATAGCTCTTACATGAATTCTAGCTTTATCACTTCCTACCTGTGAGACTTTCAACAAGTTCTTTAACTTTACTGAGCTTGCTTTCTCATATAAAAAGTGGAGTTCACTAAAATGCCCTGGAAACTCTTTTTGGGGAAAGGGACATGGAAATAGATAGCCGGGACACATGCTAGGTATTATACAGAGGCATGAGCAGAGTGCCCTGGGAACACGGAGGAGGAGGCAACCAACACAGCCCAGGGACAGAGGGGAGGCCCCTGAGCCTCTCCTTTGTCTCCTTAGAGCTTCTGGCATAGATGTGCCTGGGGACCTGAAAGTTGGGCCAGTGTTCATCTTTCTGGAAATGCATAGTCAAAGGTCCTTCTGAACACGAGGATAGAGCTAGTGATCTTCCATTCATGCATATTTATGATTCTATTCTGAGTTCAATTATTAATAGCCTTTGAGAAATATTCTACTTAAATGTGGACAAGAAGAATGTTTCATTGGAAGCATTTCCTGAGTTTGCTTATAGTGTACTGGAAAAAACCAACTTGTGTTTTGCTATTTTCTCAAAAGATTTACTTGTCTTTCTCCCGTAACATAATAGCAAAAATAAAATTCATAAAGGATTTAGAAAAGCTGTGCAATTCATGTTTTATATCTTCGCTGCTTCATGAATTATTAAAATTATTTGTGCAATTAGCATTTGAAGAGGATTTTTATCAGGTTTGTCAGATTGAATTTATCTTGAACATAGTTCTGTGTCTTTGGATAAAATCTATTTTATTCTAAAGAAAGATTTTTAAAATAACAAATAAAAACAAAGGAAAAAAAAAGAAAAAAAACCAAAAGAATCAGTTTTCAGGAATTTTTTTGTGTGTGGAAAGAAAATAAAAAAAGGAAGTTTTGTTGCTTTGCTAGCAAAGGAGAAACACAGGGAACTCCTGTCCCAAAAGCTGTGATTCTGCCTATCAGCAGGAACAGGGGGCTTTTAAAGAGGTGACTCAAAGGCTACATTCCATTTTTAGGAATCTTATAACGAATAGGATGACCTGCTTTAAAGAAATGAGAGTTTGTCAGAATATATTTGTGCCACCCTAAAGTCAGGCGTTCTTGCCTGAAAAACAAAATTTGTAATGCTTCTAATAATAGTTTTTAGGCATAAAAAATAAAATCACTGATGCAAACAGAAAGCTAAGATTATTTTCTTGCATAAATTGTGTGTGTGTGTTTGTTAATGGCCTGAGCAGTCATTCTTTGTAAGGTACCTGACTCCTACCTGACTCCATTAATAAGGTAATTTGGTGACTATCAACTGGTTTACACTATTTGAAGAAATTCTGAATAAATATAGGTAAAATGTAAATTCAAAAGAAGAATACATCTAGAAATAAAATTGAACTTGAAAAGTAGCATCTCACATGATTGCAGGGACAGCTGGCTATTATCTTAGCATTATTTACATTACTAAGTGAATTACAGTGACTTTGCAAAGTGCTGTATTGGGAGAGTAGGACTTATTAAAAAACAAAATGCATTTAATACAAGAAGAATGAGTTTTCTCATAATTACCTCATTGTTATAAATTAATTCCAACTGGGTATGCTTGAATGAGACATTGGTTTTGAATCTTTGATTTATTTCATCCTTAGCTTTAGTGAAAACATTCATAGTGCCAATCCTGAAATTATTTCTGGATCACTGACTTTCTGGTTGGTGGAAAGACCTTGGAGAAAGCTCTTTACAGGTTTCCAAGACAGTGAATTAATCTCTTCTCTCAATATGGGGGCAGCAGATAGGTGTGTTTCTCCCTGTCATTTTGCAGAATCTACTGTTGTTCTGTAGGTAACTATTGTGTAAGAACTGTTTTGGATTATCTTTTAATATTACTGTTACATAGAGTGTAATTTTAATAAGTTCTTTTATCATTTGGACTAAGTACAGCAAAAGGAAAGCAGAGGAACTTGTTCAGAGGAACTGTCACCACAATCTTTAATACTTTCTGAATATTATTTTATCCTATGGTATGTTTTAGGACAATTAGTCATGACTAATACTTCTATTTCACCATGAACAAAAGATTTTTGGTGGAATGTTTTTATTTCATGTGTCTCTCTTATTCACTCTCATTGCCTAATTATTTCAGAACTCTGAAGTTTGTAATTTAAATTATATAGAAATGTATAGATCAAAACTAATGCACCACCTCTCTGTTTCCTGATCATCGTGTGAGCTGCTTCCCTCTGCCATGATGTTCAGCCTCACCTGGAGCCCCCAAGGAATGGAGCCTACTGTCTATGGATGGAGATCTCTGAAACCAGCTCCTTAATAAGCATTCATAGCCAGTTTTTCACAGCATGAGAATCACTGAAGGCAATGTGGGATGTTAGGGATGAAATTGATGAGAAAACCTGGGTACTTGAGCCAGAAAAACCTTCACGGAGTGCAACAGCACACAGAACTGCATTAGGGATCCAGAAAACAGCCTATTACAAAATTTGAAAGATGTTTTAGAAATTGATTTTCCAGCTCATAGTATCCTGGAAAAATCTGATTTTCCTGTGGATTGTGGAATTTGTTATGCCTATCAACTTGATGGTACCATTCCTGATCAAGTGTGTGGTAATCCCCAGTGTGGACAGCCTTTCCTCAAATATGCTTATATGAATGGTTGAGAGGACTACTCACCAGTAGACAGAGTTTTAACATCATCTTTGGTGAATGTCCATACTGTAGAGAGCCAATTACCTTGAAAATGTCTGGAAGAAACCCTGAAATAAGGAACATTTCTATGAAGAAATAGAAACTATTAAAAGGATTTATTTGATATCTTCAGAGAATATAGAAAGCAAGACATACTAATATCAAAAGGAAAGGTTTGATAAGGCCTTAATAATGTGCATCTGCCTTTGCCTTTTCACTAAGAGTAAACTGGGAAATTATAGGCCAGAGTCCTGCAGATCTTTCTATGTCTGTGACTCCTGTATGGATTGGGGAAGTATATGTAATACCAAGGAGGAGATCTCAACTTTCTGATTACATCTGGACTGGTAGAATCTTGATAGGGTTCATGATATGAATTTGGGAATTGCACATAGCTAGTAATCAATTTGGGGGAAACTCTTTACTTGATTCAGAAGTTCTGAAAACTCATGATATTTTTGATTTCTTTCTCCACCTTCCTATGGAAAAAATGCACATATGGTTTGTTAGAGTCACTTATCTGTGGATTTTGTATGTTCTGTAAGAATGCTAAATAAAATTTAATCAAATCAGAAAAAAAAACAAAATTAATGAACCTATGTTCAGGTGGTGACAAATTACATGTATATTTGTCACACATAACTCTTCATCTTCCTTCTGAGTAAAATGGGATAATGAATCAAACATTGTAATTATTGCATCTGGTCCTCAAATATGGCCAATCTTCTTTCTTTGTTTAGTTTTCATTAGGCTCTAGATCCACCAGAGGTAAAAACCTAAAACGTAAAATAGGGATTTAGAATCTGGCTTTGGTTCTCCAGTCCAAGCAAGGCATCAATGTTTTTTTGAAACTTAGGTTCTGGACTAGTCAAGATTCCATCTGTACTCTCCTGCCAACTCAGCCCCTTCCATACTCCTGTGCCAACTCAGCCCTAACTTTAAATGAGTGAATCAGTGCCTTAAGGTAAGGTGTAAGGAAGCTTTTCAGCTTGTTAATAAAGCCAATCCTGATTTTCCAAGCTTGGCAGTGGATGGATAAGGGACATGGGGAAGGTTTAACTAACTTCTGTTCCTG
The DNA here is from genome assembly GCA_020662805.1 of Glaucomys volans. NCBI lineage: Eukaryota > Metazoa > Chordata > Mammalia > Rodentia > Sciuridae > Glaucomys > Glaucomys volans. The sequence goes on along the minus strand of JAJEJO010004297.1, from coordinate 112,452 downwards.
ACTGCCCACCCTTGCTCCATTCTCTACCCTGTTGGGACCTCTCATCCCTGGGATAGACCTTTTCCCCTAAGTGCCCTGCCTCTTTGTGTGTGTGTGTCAGGGGAGGGGGGTACAAAATACTGTTTAGAATCTTCCACAGTGTAGCTCACAGTAAGGTGAGACATTTATACAAACGGGTGCTGCAGGCTCTGGGGTAGCAGAAGAGAAACCAGCAAGGGGAGAAAATTTTCAGTAGACAATTTAGGCTACTCAATATAATTTTCTTGATCTCCAGAGCTCCCCAAACTCTGTTTGATTCCAGGCTTTGCTTTACTGATTTTTTTTCTCTGTGGTGCTGGGGATCAAACCTTAGATCTTGTGCATGCTAGGCAAGCGCTGAACCACTGAGCTATAGTCCCAGCTCTTCCATTTCAGGCTTTGCACATACTGTTTCCTGTCTATATCCCGTCTTCTCCAGGGTACTTGGTCTTCCCCACCTTTGCTGGCCATCTTCTTTCACTCATAGCTTTCTGTGTGGGTGTCACATCTTCCTGCCTCTCCAGGCCTGAATTCGGTTTGTCCCTATATGATATACGGTAGCCTTAGATATGCCTCCTCATCTTCCTGTTTTGCATTTGTCTATCTTGTTATGCCATGCACTGAGTGGCACTGTTTTGTTTTCAGCACCTTGGACAGTGCCGACACACAGTGGGCACTCAATAACTACTTCTGGATGAATGAATGAATGAATGAATGAATGAATGAACGAATGAGTGAGTCAGTGGGCGACTGGATCTCTGGGGGGATAAAAAGAGTCAGAATTCTGACTCTCAGCTTCCCCTCATCATGTGGGATACTTCCTTCATTGTAACCCTGCAGGACTAGGTCTGGATTTTATTTAGAAAACTGGGAAGTTTCCTCACAAAAGATGCAAATCAACCATTGGGAATAGGGAGGAGAAAAATAGGGCCATTTTCTCATTCAGAAAATAATATGAAATTGATTAAGGGGTGGAGGAGGGAAAGAGGGAAAGAGGTGGCGGATTCACAAGGCAGCAGGTGTGGTATAGGTGGCTACTGAAATTAGTACTGTCCAGTTTTCCTTAGTTTGGGCTTTTTTTGGGGGGGTAGTGAATTTTCTAGAAGTCAAAGTAGGTATATAAAATTATTTGAACTAACTTAAAAATGATTCCCTTCATCTTGTTGAATGACATTTGACTTAGAGCAATTTCTACAGGCCCAGGTCCTCATAGAATTATCTCCTTTAATACAACAATAAAATACAACAATGTAATGAAGTAGAAATTATACTTCTCTTACAGTTAAGGAAACAAGCTCAGAGGGATTAGCTAACTTTAGGGTTAAAAAACTAGCAAACATTAGAGCTCATAGTCATTCATCATTTATCAGTCATTCTACCAATATTTGTTGGCAGTAAATGCTTTTTCCCCCCACTTTTAAAATTTTTTTTATTTTTTTAAAAATAGTTTTTTAGTTGTAGATGGACACAATACCTCCATTTTATTTATTTTCATGTGGTGCTGAGGATCGAACCCAGTGCCTCACACCTGCTGGGTGAGCGCTCTGCCACTGAGCCACAACTCCAGCCCATTTTTGGTGTGTTATAGTTATACATGCTGATGGGATTGTTGTTACATATTCGTACATGCACACAATGCACATGTAATGATATAATTTGGTTAATATCACTCCCCAGCATTTAGTAAATGCTTTTCATTATTGCTTGGTCTGTTTCAATGGTGATTATTGCTTTTCACTTGTAACAATGATTTTAACCCAGAGAAGGCATACAGAAAAGGAAAGGAGCTTAGGCAGATCATATGGGTATAAATGTGAAGCCTCACCTTTTCACTCATCCCAAAGTGTCTAGAGTCTTACATTCTGTTCCTTTTATTACAACTTTAACATCTGGTCTGTGTTTTTTTTTTAAAAAAAAACACCTCTAAATTCCCAGTCCCTGGAGTAGTGGTTGGAACATGGTGAGCACCTAGTACAAAATTTATAGTTGATGAGAAAGCGGAGGACCATAAATCATTTCCATTTATTATGAACAACCTGACCTTGTTGTTAGGTAAAGGGAATTTCACTAAGTGTGAATTATGAGGAAGATCAAAGATCAAATTCATGTGCCACTGTTACACTCATGTTTGGAATCATTTCTGAGGGAACCGAGAGTTTTTTGTCCTCGAAGCCTTTATCCTGAGACGGATGACACCAGTGCAGGTGTCATGGATTCATGAATTCACAAAATGTCTTGTTTTAAAACACAACTGTCAGCCAGCGGCGCTACAAACCTGTTTTGTGTGAATGAGAAGCTAGCCCACTCACTGACATTCAAAACCTGTTGGAGAAATTAGGACACACCAGAGTGGGAAGAGCTGAGTCGATCAGACTGGAGCCGCTATCCAAAGTTGCAGAAGGCCAGAAGGTGGTGAGGAAAATGCCAGACAACAGACTGGGAGAAAAATAAACAAGCCAAGAAAAGTCCTAGTTGGCCTTAAAAGAGGCAGATGGCGACAGGAGGTGTTCAGTGAGGGGTGATGATGCTGTAAATCACAAAGACGATGAAGTTCTCCATCTGTACTTTGAGGTTCGGGGAAAAGTAAAACTCCTGGCTAATGTTGCAAGGAAGAGTACAGCAAGGGAATATTAAGTAAGCATGTATTTGGGTCAGGATAATAGAAATGTGAGATGCGTTTTTCCATTAGAATGGAAGTTTTGTTTACTTAGAGATTGTGACCAACATTATAACAAGTGTTTTGCATCACACAGTTGGATTTGTATAAGATCTTTTTCTTTCACATTTTTTGATGTAAGAAAGTTTTCTGCTAAAAATGTTCATAGGTTGCTAAGGCAGCAATAATACTTTCCTAATGGAAAGAAAGTACTAGATGTTCTCTTGTTTCCCTGCAAAGATTTTTGGAATAGCATATAGAAAATGAGAAATAACAGCATTGAGCTTTAAAGAATTTTAATTTGAAAGTTGGGAAAAATTATAGCAGAAAAAAATTATCATTTGCAAAATTATGATGAGAATTTGAAAAATGATTTTTGTAAATGTGATAAGAGAGAGATGGTTGGGCATTCAGAATTGGGACTAGTTTTTAAGTGAAAGGACCTGATTTTTTGTGCTGAAATTTTCGGTCAGAGCTACTTATTCCATTTGTACCTGGCAGTGTCCAACTTGAGGAGCCAAATAAGCTTGGGTTTTTAACCCTCTTCTGGCCCATTAAACCCTTCCAGTTATGTGTTTGAACACAGGTCTTTGATTTCATGCATTGGAAATATTAGACGCTCCATTCTTCTTTAGTAGAAGTAGCAATTTTATATACTGGATTCTCCTCTATTTTTATTGTTTTTCTCTTTGATTTTTAACCACACTTAAGTGTAAGTTTTATGTTTTAAACTTAAAGGAATAGAGGAAAAGGCTGGGAAGTGGTTTGTGTGGTGATGCTTCTGCCCTTTATCTTGACAATTGAAGGAGAGAGAGAACTGAAGGGAAAATAGCTTAAGACATCTAAGAAATTTGTTTTATTTTTAAAGGCATGGTTTTCTAGATGAAGCAAACTTACATATCAGTGTATTTTTGAATAAATGTCAATTAAGAAATCTGGGCACTCTACATAAGTTATTTTGTTTAATCCTCAAAATAACCATTAAAAATGGTTGTATCATCCTCATTTTATAATTGAGGATTTGGAGGATCATATAAACTAAGTCATTTCCCTAAAGTCACCCACCTAATGAGGAACAGGGTCAGGATCTGAACGGAGTTCTGTATGAATTCCAGTTGCTCTCATTATGGCAGTACTTCCTAATGGTCAAAGGGATTTTGCACATTGCATCACTTAATCTCATTTTCCATTAGGATACTCGTTCTTTGCACTTGTCCATGGCTGGTGCTCAGGCATGTGTACACTGAAAAGGTTCCAAGGGAGATTCTGATCTGAACCTCTAACCAGGACCTCCTTTGTCCAAAGTTTCAAAAACCAACCAACCAACCAATCAACCAACCAACATCCAACCAACTAACCAATGTAGTCTTTATTGTATGGTGGTAGGTGATGATTTAAACATTATCTTTTGCAAGTTGCTAGTCAATTGAACCAACCTCCTTCACTGAATAATATTTTTTACTGAAAGATTTGGAGTGTTTTTTCATTAGTTACTAAAGAAATATAATCACACACACACCCACACACACCTTCACATGCACGTAGTTGCTTCTCATCTCTTGTGCTAAGATACCTTTTTCACTTTTACAGTGATATCTGTATCTCTTACTATCTCAAAGGACTAGTGCTCTCTTCATCCTCATCCTTAGATTTTTATCTTTAATAACTTCAAAAATATTTCCACAATTTATCTTTTGTAGGAGGCCTTCAGAATCATATCATGTAATACAATTTTTCTTTTCTCCTTTTCAGTGAAAATGTTTTAAAGTATGAATTTCAGAAGAATGAAAATATTTTATATCTTTTGCTTCTCAGAAAATTATAGCAATTTTGTTAATGTTGGGAATGTGCTTCTCATTGTAGTTATTCCTACACAAATTATATTTTTATTGCCACTGAGGATGAATTATCTTTCATTATTCTTATACAAGAAGTATTGATTTTTCATATAAACATCTTATTTTTGGCCATTTTGCTGAGCTCTGAATTCCTGTTGCTGGCCAGTTGATTCTTTAATTTTTTCTGAGTACATTGCTGGGGGATGCAGCTCAATGGTTAAGTACCCCTGAATTCAATCCGAAGTACCAAAAAAATTTTTTTTTTATACTTTTTTTTTAGGAGTTTTGAATTTAATACAAGTTTAGTCTGAAAAGAATACCCTTCTCTATATGTTAATTGCCTCAGGTATTTCATTGTAGTGACAGAAAAGTGACTAATACAATTAGTGTAATGGGAATCAGTTATGTCAGATCTATGTCATACAAGAAAATTATACTTCTTAACACACTCCTGATGATTAGTTACTTCCTCTTTACTGCCTAATACTGATCGAATTAAGCTCAATCTTAAAGCAAAAACCTATTGAGCATGTAGTAGTACAGTAGAAAGTACTTTAAAATTGCTTCTTTTCTAACCCTCATTTTGAGGCTCAGAAAATGATACCCCCAAATATGGCATTTGACATGCTGAGTACTTTGAACTAAAGAAGCAGCCTAAAGGTTATTCTGACCAGTCCCTCCCTCCCCCCTGTACTATCCACTCTGAATCCTCTTTTTTTTTCCTGAAGTGCAGGGAAGGACTTTCTCTGAAGCTCCCTAATCTGACTAAAGGAGTTCATCTAGATGGAATGAAGTTGCCTTGGACCTCTTCTCTGAAATCTCATTAAACAGGGAAGATTAACTCCGGAAAAAGAGAACCAAGGCCTAACTTCTTGCAGCAGAGAGACTTTACCACTTATCAGCCATCTATTTCTCCGAGGGCTGTTACCTGGGATAATTCGTTTGCCTCACAGGAGAGCTTTTGTTAGCTGTGCAATTCCTCTCCTTAGCCTCCCATGGCCTGTATCCACCTCTGGAGGCCCTGTGCCCCTAATCCTTCCTTATTGCCACCTTTCCCAGAAACCCCAAGTCTGTACTTCTTTTTGTAGCTCAGAATGTTATTTAAGCATCAACCATCTGGCCCTTCTTTGAATTTCATACTTGATGTGATTCCTGTTTCCTTGCACATTAAGAAATTTTTATGCTTTTTCTCCTGTTAATCTTTCTGTTGTCAGTTTATTTTATAGATTCAAATCATTGAAAATTCAGAATGTGGAAAGAGAAGCATTTTCTTTTTTGTCCCTGTTGCCCTATAGTAGGATTTGGAGACTTTTTTTTTTTTTGCTGTGTTTTATGGGCAGTTGTTTCTCCAAGGCAGAAAACAACAGATAAGTCCTGAAAGTACACATTTCAACCTATGTGCCTGGCCACTGCTTTTTGTCCTCCAGGGGGCAGGGAGGGGGCTGAATCTAGGTTGATGCTCTTTCTGTGGTTGATTAGGAAATAACCTCTGCCTCTATTATGTCTCTTGGACTTGGTATTTATAACTTCCATCCTCATTGTCGTATTGACACAGATGGAGCTAATTCCCAGATTGGTGAATTCTTTGCTTTTCTCCAAGTTTGCCTAATGAATCCTTCACATTTACTAACTCCGTATTGTCCTGCTTTTACAGTAGGAATGGGAAATTTCTTTGCCTTTGGTGGATCTTCTCTTTCAGAAGAGTGCATTTGAGTTGCAGTTATAGAATGCCTACCTATAGTTTGATTATGGCTCAGTACCTTGTCCTCTCCTTTTCATCTGTCTTATAATTCTACTTCATATCACATCCTGACATAGGACCCAAGCTATACAAGCAGGAAAGCATATCTGGATTAGGTAGTGTTTTTAAAAATGTTCTCCCACTTTAAGTAATGTGCAATTGTACATAGCATTTCATTTTAATATATTTTCCTCTATTCATTATTATTTCCATCTATTAATTTCTATTTTCTCTTTTAATAAATTTTATTTTTTTCCATATTTTTTATTGATGGGTTATAGTTGTACATAATGGTGGGATTCATTGGTACATATTCCGACATGCACATAATGTAACAATATAACGTGGTCAATATTGTTCCCCCATATTTCTCCTTTCCCTCACTGCCCCCACTCAAAGACACTGATCTCCCTTGATTTTCTGTTTTTTTCTACAATAGTTTTGTAAGAGGTTTGTCTAGTTCAGTATTCTGCAAGCTGTTCTCAGAATACTAAAAAATGGGCAAATAAGCTTGGGAAATTGTACTAAATACCCTTTTTGAGGATTCAAAGTACATATTAACATAAGAAAAGATCTGAAAAGTTTTAAAGTAAAAAGGGGAACTTTTGAAGTCTGCTTAATGATTAAAAGAACTTAAAATAAAGAACTTACTTGTGTAGAGTAAGACTTGTTCTTGGCGTAGCTATCTATCTCTGAGATAGATTTAGATTTTTTTTCCTAACACCCATTTGAGAAGTGCTACTTAATTTCATCATTATTATTATTACTTTAAGGAACTTTAGAAATCATGTATTGAAGGCACTGTTTTTCTGATATTTTTTGCATATGTTTTAATTATTATTTACATTTAAAAATATTTCCATCTTTTTACAATTCAAAGATTGTTTAGGTCATTTAGTTTTTATATTGAAAAAGAAATTAAAGCTATGACATTATCTCTGAATATACCTTTTTAAAGTTTTGTTATTTAGCAACCTTATTATAGCTATTTTATACATGAGCAATTTGCTTTTAATTTTTCTTTTGATCTCACTTTCTAAATAAAGTTTTAAAATTTCCAATTCTATGTGTCCTTTTGAGGTTTTATTAGTTTTCAGTTTTATTATATGGTTATTAAAGAATGTGATCTATAGTCTTTCTGATTTGTAAAATTTTTTATTTAAGTTTATCAAAAAAATTTCTATGACTAATTATCTAGTTATTTTATTTCTTATGTACGTTACAATGTGAATTCTCTTTCTAGATTATTAAAAATGAGTATGTTTTTATTATTCTTATTTTTCTTTTAAAAATCTCCATTATCCTTATTTTTGTCTACTTACTAAACAGGTCAAGATGGATTGGTCTCTAATTAATTGTGTTTGGTTATTTTCTACTCATACTTGCAAAGGCTTTTGTTGTATTTATTTTCTTGCTTCATTATTCAGTGTTACTCAGCCGGCTATTGTACCTTTTGAAAATATTAAATGTTGCTTTTCACCAGCTTAATTATTTTTTAAAAAAAAAGCTAGACACTGTGGTGCACACCTGTCCCATTGACTGAGAAGGCTGAGGCATGGGGATCCAATATTTGAATCAGGTCTCAGTAATTTAGTGAGACCTGTCTCAAAATAATAAAAATAAAAATAAAAAAAGACTTGGGGTGTAGATCAGAGGTGAAGTGCCTCTAGGTTCAATTCCCATTACCAAACAAACAAAAAAACCACACACACACACATAATAACATGTAGAAATTTATTTTCCCCAGTTCTGTAAGTCCAAATGTATCATTGGGTATCATTGGTCTAAAAGTCCAAGAAGAAGTTTTAGATTAGTGGTTCTCAACTGCAGGGTATTTTCTACTTGGGACATTTGGTCTTGTCTTGCAGAGATTTTTGGTTGTCACAGTTTGTGTCAGGGGGTGAAGATCCATAAGTGGAAAGGCATGCGACTGGTACCTAGGAGGTAGAGGCCAGAGACACAGCTAAGATCCTATAGTGCACAGGGCAGTTTCCCACAAGAAGGGATGACCTGTCCTCAAAGATCATTAGTGCCTGTTTTAGCGTGAGCAACACCTCCTGGTGCCTGGATGAAGACTTCAGCAATACATTTTTCTGCGTTGTCCTGTGTAGTTAAGAGTTCAGGGCTCTCACAAGCTGTGATCTAGAGTCTAAACCAAAACAAAATAACTGATACTTTTCCCACACTGAAAACATTCTCTAAGGAAATGCCTTTCAATCCTAGACTTTTCAGGCTCTATTCTTAGTGGCTCAACCAAAACCTTATGTCAATCTATAAATACCATTCCTTCAAGAAGGATATGAATAAGTTTCACTTCTGCATTTTTTAAAATGTAAAATTGAAGGTTAGGTATTGGAGCAATTCTTCTACTGAATTACATTTTAAGGTTAACCCTTGTTGTGCATAGTGATTTATTCTGTTCAGACAGGAAATGCGAAATCCTGGTGTGAAATCACCAGTTATGGTGATTAAATCATCTCAAGTGCTCTCTGACATCTGTGCCCTTTTCTTTTGTTGCTGCTTAAAGGGTCATGCCCACCCCACTCACCTACCAACAGCACGGGAGCATGTAGAACTTGTTAGAAATGAAGGCTCTTGGATTCCAGTTCAGAATCTGCACGTTAACAATGTCCCCAGATAATTCAAATGCACAGTAAAATTTGAGATGCACCTCTTTTATTTTGAGTTTCAGTGCTCTTTTTTCGTGTGTGTGTGTAAGCTGCTTCAAATTCTCCAAAGAGACACTGCCTTCTGCAGTATGAACAGAACTGCCTGTTCAAGAAGCATTTTGATGTGTGAGTCACACAATAGAAATGGATACGGTACTTCCTGGCATTTTCCATGGGCTCACCTCTAGCAATGGGGGCAGTGATTTAGAAACTCCATCAATCTGAGTGTAGTCCAGTCCACAAATACCCGTAACTTGCACATTTGATATTTTAATGTAGTTTTCTTCTGGAAAAAAATTCATGTGAACTTGTATTTTATTCTATAACATAAAAATAATGTTTTTATTACTTAGTAGCCTTTAAGTTCTTTTAAAGATTTTGCTTGTTTAGGCTGTGTTTTCTTATACTCCTTGTCAAGGTTTAAGTATTCCAATGTGAAGGAACTCAGAGAATTGAAATGCTGATCAAAGATAAAAAAAAGACTCACCCAAAATTGGAAATAAATTTTCCCTTGATAGCACAACATGAAGATGACCATCTGTCATATAAATATATTACCCATATTAATGGTTTCCTGTAGGTTCTGTAACAAATCACCAAAACCCTAATGATTTAAAGCAATAGAAATTTATTTTCTACAGTTCTGTAGGTCCAAATGTGAAGTTGGTATCATGGGTCTAAAATAGAGGTGTGGTCAGCACAGCTGCCCTTCCCGTGGCTGTTGGGAATAATCCTTCTTTCTTCTGGTGGCCAATCTCTGCCTGTGCACTTGCTACCTTCTTCCCCCTTGTGTGTATTCTCCCTCTCATAAAGATACAGGTGATTGCATTTAGGGCTCACCTGATAATCCAGGATAATCTTCCCATCTTAAGATCCTGGATTTGGTCACATCTGTGAAGACCCTTTTGTGATTGCCATAGAAGGTGACATTCACAGGTTACAGGACATGGGGATCTATTGAGGAGCCAATCACACCAACCTTAACTTTTTCTCTTAACCAACTGTGTCACTTTTCTGTCCTACATTAGTTACTTATAGCTCATCTGAACGCAATGAGAATTATTTGCAAACTCAGTGACTTAAAAACAGCAATCGTTGGAGGTTTTCCATGATGCTGTCTGTCAGCAATTTGGGCTGGGCTTAGGTGATTTTTCCACTAGTCCCAACTTCAGGAGTCTCACCTGGGGCTGACTGGTGGTGCCAGCTGTCACCTGGCTGTTTATTAGTATTGGGCCAGAGGGAACCATAAAAGGTGTGGACTATGGGAGGTATGATTCACTGGGAAAAATTAGTTTAACAACTTTCTGCATCTCTTAATACTTTTGTCAATCCAAATTTATATAAAAAATTCCCAGATTTGGGCAGATTGGGCATATTTATTTTAAAATTAGATTTAAAAAATTACTCAGCTTCTGTCATACTACAAACACTTGAATTTTATACAGAATGGAAAAGCATGAATAAGCAAACAAGAAAAACCATAAAAAAATTTTAAGTCCTTGTTGTGCTGTACTTGTGATTGGGTTATTTTTCATGCTGTATACTTGACTGACAGGTAAGAAATGTTTTGAGACTAACATGTAATCCCTAGGGAAGGCATAACTTTGGTTGGCATGATGAGGCAGCCATGATTGTGTTAGGGTTATTTCGCAGGTAATTTCCATGTACCTCAGAGGGTTTTTGACAGCTGAATTAAAATCTCAAAAAACAAAACAGAAAAAAGAAATAATACTGTTCTTGTGACTGTACTCTTTAAAATGAATTTATTGGAGTCTCTTTTTTTTGATTAATTTTTAATAGCTACAGAAATCACAGCCTAGAGACAGTGTTCATTTCTTAAAAATTACTGCTTGTAAGTAACCATATGTGGCCAAATCGATTGCATGTGTTGATTCATTTTCTGGAAGAAGTAATCTTAGTCATACTTACTACAGAACCTTCTTGTTCTCTGAGGAAATGTCACTTTGGGAAATTCTCACAAAAAATGTTCAAAGTAGTACAAAATAACAATGTGACAAAATAACAATTTTTTTTTTTTTTGCTTGACTTTCCAAATGTAAGTCCTTGTGTGGGATTTCAGAATGACATTTTTAGGTATCTTTTCCAAGATCCCATTTCAGTGTTGTTTTGAAGGTGACAGACAAGAAGTGTTTTTAATTAATATTTAACATTCATCATTTCTGGTGAAAATACCAAAGCAAGATGATAGGGACTATCTGAAATTTACAGTGTGATTGTAAAGTATGTAGTTTTTATCTCATGTTGGAATGGAAAAAATGTAAAGCAGTTATGACAGTGATTTTTATTTATATTTAACAACTGTCTTATGAAAGTTGAAAGAAAGATATTTAGGGATATATACTTTTCGGACTTACTGAGAGTGGAATGTAGGCTGAGGTAGAACAATCAGAGAATGATTATATATTTGGATTTGGTCAACACTGAGATTGACAGATGCTGGCACAATTCAAAAGAAACAGATCATAGAATGGGAGTCTGCACGGGGCCTGCACCGCCACCTTGCCATCACCAACCCAGCACAGGCCTTTACAGAAGAAGCTGTCCTTGGTGGCTCATGACCAGCCCTATGGTCTTGCCTTCTCCAATGACTCACCCCCACCTGGGTGGAGACTCGATTGCTGTAAAGATGGTGCTTAGCTTCCTGCAGGGCCTGTTGACTCTAGAACAGAATCTGAGCACCATTGCTGCCTTTTGATAGTCTCTCGACTTTCTCTTCTAGATCTTCTTTGACTGACCTATAAGCCATGTTTTACGGAGCTCCAGGAGCTGTGGTGTTGATTTATCTCAACCCCTACTGATTCTTGCCCTGGTAGGACTTCCCTATCCTAATATGATAACCTGGTTTCCACCGTCAACACCTAAGTATACCACCTGGGTTATTTCCAGCATTTGCTTCATTCCAGTCCAGCTGGGGATTAGGTGTGTTAGTACTATAAAAGCAAACTTCCAAAAAATGATAAGCAGACTTTTTTTTTTCTGGTATTGGAGATTGAACCCAGGGGCACTCTACCACTGAATTAACTCCTCAGCCCTTTTATTTTGTTATTGTGAGACAGTGTCTCGATAAGTTGTTCAAGCTAACCTTGAACTTGAGATACTCCTGCCTTAGCCTCCAGAGTAGCTGGGATTTACAGGTGTGCTGCATTGCATCTGACAGAACTCTTTCTGACTGAAAGAAGGAAGGGGATGAGGAGAGAGTGAAAGAAAACGTATTTAACTCACTAGGTCAGGTACTTTCTATGTATAATCTTAATTTAATGACCATACCTCTCTATGACGCAGGTGTTAATATCTCCATTAAATGAGGATGCCTGGTTAGTAACGGGGGAACATTTCTGACCGAGGCCAGGCCTTTTCTCCCACAATACACTGCTTCCTCACAGGTTACCAATGTGTGAAATGGGAAGATTTTTTTTTTTTGGTGTGTATTATGCAATGTTGGCATCTTAAATTAAGCATTGAAGGAACTTGGGATTTTGGGCAGTGATGTGTGAAAGCCGATTAGATTTTTGTTTGACTACAAAGACATTAAAATATGGTAAAGGGTAATCAAGATGCCAGAGAGTAATTAGAATGGTTAAATATATAAAGAAAGATCCGAAGGGAAAGAATAATATTGAAGGCTTTACAGAGTAAACGGAACACTGCCATCTGTCACAGTGGCTATAGAGAGAAGAGGTAACAAGGAGAAGAGACATTTGATGCAAACCACCCCCCTTCAGTTTCTCTTAAACCCCCATAAAAAAAATATCACCAAATGAAACAGTCAACATAGGACAAACCATGTCAGACCATCAGGCTGATGCCAAAGAGAAAAAAGGTTGGGAAAGACATGTTTTAGGTGTGCAAAAACCCACACAGCCTTGTAGAGGAACCCTTGCTTTGCTCTGTCTCATTCAGCCACGTCAATGTTTATAGAAGCTCAATTCACAATAACTAGATGTGGAACCAACCTAGATGCCCTTCAATGGATAAAGTAGCTGTGGTATATATACACAATGGAATATTATTCAGCCATAAAGAAGAATAATATCATTCACATGGTGTTTTGTGAGTATAGCCAGGCTCTGGTCACTGGGGTGGGCAAGAGGACACAGCGTGAGGAGCAGAAAAGAACTGTGGAAATTTTGCAGAATCTTTAATAAAATGTTTTCAATTGAGCAATTTAGGAAATGGAGTAAGAATGGTTCCTCAGCCAGACCTCTACCGCTGATGAATAGGTTCCAGATGAATTGTTCTCATTTATCTCTGCATTCAGGGCCAGTTCCTGATCTGTCCCTTTAAACCCTTTCAAATTCTTCATTTCCACACTGCTGAAGTGGCACCCCTATCCTGCCCAGCTGCTCCTCTGGCTGCATCCTGCTCACCAGCCATCACCAAGCCCAGTCAGTTCTGCTTCTTAATTTTCCTCAGATTTCTCTGCTGCTCTCCATGACCCCCACCACCATCCTAGTGCAGGAAGACTGTCCCAATGCACACTGACTCCTTTTCCCGGTTACCCTCTTCCCCCCTCCTGCACTCTCCACACCGGAAGTCAGCAAATCTTTTGAGTACAGGGCCAGAGAGTGTGAATTTCTGGCTTTGCTGACTAGATAGTCCTTGTCTCAGCTTCTCACCTCTGCCATGGGTAGAGGAGGCACAGTAGCAGGTGCATGAACAGACCAGGTTGTGTCCTGTAACACAAATCAGGACTGGTCACTGCTGAGGATCCCTGATCCACTGTAGCTTGTGATCCCCCTTGATGCACCTAGATCTTGTCAGGCCCCTGGTTAAAGCTGATTCATTGTTTCTCAGCTGCTCACGGGAATACTTTGGCAATGATTTGCTTCTTTATCCTCTTTATCTCCAGCCTTTCCGTTTTGCTCTCTCTCTCTCTGCCTGTCCTGTTGGCCTTACCGCACTCAGATCCTTGAAAGGTCCTTCCTGACTTAGGACCTCCGCACAAGCTGCTCTCTCCCTGGAAAACTTTCCTTTCCAAACTCCCACTCTGCCTTCTGCTCTCAGCCGAAATGTCACTTTCTCAGGGAGACCTTCCCTGTCCTTCCTGACTAATTTAGGTTCTTTCTGTTATGTCCATACTTTTCCCACAAGTTTTATCTCCATTTTAACCAAATAAATATTGGTGTGATTATTTGTTTAACAGTTAGCTTCTTCCTAGACTGTAAACTCTCAGGGAACACGCCTGAGTTTCCAACTCTGAATTCAACATCTCATCCAATGCCTGATATAGTCACTACTTAGCAACTCTTTGTTAAATAAATAAATTCGAATCTTTATCAAGTTGAAGAGAGATGTAGTATTAGGCTAGAAGTTGAAACAGAGATGTAATATTCAACCAGAAGCCATGGAAGCGCACAGATTTTGCGAGAACTTTTAGGCTGAACCCATTTGAACTGTTTTGACCTGCAAACAAGACTATTTCATATGCTTCAATGTAATTCTTTTTTTCTTTAAGGGCAAAATAAATTTGTTTTCTCTTATTTTAATTACACTTCAAGGTAATTCTAAATATTGTGGACTCTTTCTGTTGGTGCCTTCCTTCCAGAACTCAATGGAATGATGAACACTAATGGGGTGCCACCATGCCCACCTGGCACATGTTGCATTGAATACAGTATTGAATAACCTCCTGATGGCTGTGTGGGGCTGGAAGTGAGCAACAGGGAAGCTGCCAATGGCAAAGTAGTCAGAACAAGGAGTTCAGTGCATGGCAACCCAAGTCTTTGGAGTTAGTTGGCCAAAGCTGTAGGAAGAAGGTAGAGAGCGACAGACAGTCTCAAGTAATTCACACAGCCTCGGTGAAATGAATAGGGACCACGGATTGTGCACACGGATGGCTTTCTCAAAGAGTTGAAATGCAAATGACTTTAAATCTACTGAAGAAAACACCCTGGAAAAGGATTCAGAGAAGAAAAGGAAGGAAGGAAGAAAGCTTGGGTTTGTGTTTTGAAGAGTAGAAATGTAACCAAATTACTAATGGATCATGTTATGGGTTATTTAACCATGGAAAAATAGCTATAAACATGATTTAAAATATTAACAATCCCTGAAAGTTTGGGAAAATAAAATAGAAAATTTTTCTTGGAAAAAATTGGTTTAAATCTTAGCCAGAATATGAGGACCATGAACTCTTGCGTGCCTTTTTAGTTCTGTGATTTCATAAAAGGTATAGAAAGGAAACAAAAGATAATATCACCTACAAATTTGAACATGTTTTGGATACCATGCATGATATTATGTGTATTGGTATCTATTCACAAAACCTCAATCTTTGCCATTTTAGTGTAAAACCTTGGTCTTTGGTTCTTCTCTCTCCTTCCTGTCTTGAATCAATTTCAATGAGGCTTTTGCCCCTACTTGTCAAATAAAGATGATCAAGAACATCCCCACTAAGTTGTTAAAGGTGTAGTAACTGGATTAGTATTGACCCTGTTGATTGTTTCTTTCCTTCATAGAAGGCGTGTTTTGTTTCGTTTGTTTTTTTAGTGGTGCTGGGGATTAAACCCAGGGCCTTATGCTTGTGAGGCAAACACTCTACCAACTGAGCTATATCCCCAGCCCCAGAACATGTTTTTTACTTGGTATTCAGAACTTGATTTCCTCCTGGTTCTCCCCCCCTCTCTTGTTTAATAGTTTTTCCTTCAATTTTAGCAAACTTAGATATTTAGAGACCTTGGACTCTGTCCTTGAACCTCCTTTGATTGGTTTGTACAAGTCTTAGCTCAGTGACTTTCAAACTTATGTTGATCTTTATGCATAAAAAGTACATTTTATACCATTCCTCTTCCAATACACTCTGAATCCAGTTCTCCCCAAACAATCCACTTGGATCTTTTCCTACTTTCCCTTTCTCCAGTAAGGCTGTGTACTTTGGGATAGGAAGGTCAAAATCTGGATTCTAGGATGGCAACTTGCTGGCCATATGGTTTCAGGTTTTTTTCATGACAGGTGAGACCATTAATACCAGCTCTGCTCAAAAAGAAGCTTGGGGTGAGGCCAGGTGACCATCAAATATGATAATATTTGTTATAAGTGCTCTATAAGTTGAGGAGCATTTTATGGATGTTCTTTTTCTTTACTTCCTTTAATCTATGTGTGCTGTAGGCTTGAAGTACAATAATTACTCACTGTCTTTTATTTCTCTATAGTTTATGAGTATCCTGAGAATTACCAACTTGCATTCTGAGCAAAACCAATTCAACTACTTGGCTCGATGTGAGCAGCATTTGGGGAGGGGTGTGTCCACTGTTGTTGTATGTGGGCAGTGAGCCCTATATCCCAATCTGGATGACACCATTATAGCTGACTTCTGACCTTGCCTTCTGGGAGGGGGTCTTCCCATACCTGACTTGCTCTCCTGTGGTCTGTTCTCCAGTTGGAGTTTGCTTATCTAGCTGCAGATGGAACCTGGGACCGTTGTTTCCTAAGCTGAGGATGGGGACCACGTTCTGCTCCCATAGGCCCCCTGTCAATCTGTGCATGGAAGTCAGGGAGGAAGGATGTGAGCTAGAGCTTCTTTAGAAGCTCCACCACCGGTGCCTCTACTTCTAGGGCTCATGAAAGAGTCCACCTTGAATTTGGGAATTTCATATTAATATGTAGCTTCATCTTAAGCAGGTTTTCTTCAGGCCAGTGCATGATGCTTTTATTCTGCTCAAAATTCCCCTTGATGTTTGGTCTGTTACCTATGAAAACACATTTAAAGAATAGCATGACGTTATTATTGGACCGGAGTTTTTCAGAACCCAGCCAATTTCCTATTTAGTCTATTTTAGAGAGAGTCCAATGTAAGAAGATTTTAATAATTTTTGTAATGGTCCTTTTTAAACCTCAACTAAAGTAGTGTTACAGAATTCAGGGATCTGAAAAAAGAACTCCACTTCTACTTATGGAGAAGTTGTAATTTTCATCAGTTACTGTGCTCTCCTACTTTCTGAATTAAAAAATTGGTTATGGATATTCCAAGTCATTATTTAAATTGGACACTGTCTTGAAATTCTTGTAGAAAATGACAGACATCCCAAATCTAGAGAAAAAGGGAATGTACTGGTCATAGAAATGGTAAGTCCTGGGATAAAACTAGCTTTAGGCATGACTGGATCCAGAATAAATGTAAGATTCTAAGGTCTTGGTCATGAAGACTGCTGCTCTCTCTGAGGTTTCCTTCTCAGACAGGCATTTCTCCTAAAAGGATATATTCCCATAAAAAATTCTCACTGCAGAGTTACTGGTCTGGCTTGGGTCAGTCACATATTTGTACCTGAAAGAGTAGATGTATTCAGAGAGATGGAAGATGCTGGTCAGTGAGGCCTGGTCATACGGACTGGGTAGAGGAAATCATGGTGCTTTTGCTCAACAAATTAGTTCTGGTCAGAAAAAGCTTCAGATCTCTACTTTAGATCCCATTTATGTAATATATTCAGGCATCTTCACTCAGGACCCAGATCCTGTCTGAGTCAGCTCTGTTCTGCCAGTTCCCCAGCACCTGGACCCAAGTGGGGGAGGATTAAATGAACATCATTTGGATCAAACACTTGTTAAATAATAATTCAGGCAGTCTGCTGGATCTGGAGATATAAAGATGAAGGGAAAGGCATAGTCATGGCTCCTGAGGTCATTATATCTCATAAAGGACATATAACATATAAATTCCAGATAGCAGCACATTTGGGAGTCTCTCTTCATGTGTTGGTTACTGTGGGAGGAAAGACAGACGGCCCATCTGGGAGCAGAGTGTGGAATATGGAGAGAATTCAGGAAAGGTTTCCTGGAGGAGCTAGCAATTGAGCTTCTCATCTTGAAATAGGAGGAAGTTTCTGGAGGAAGAAAGGGGAGCTAGGTATTGTGGCGAAGCAACATAATGAGCCCTACGGGGATGAGGAAGAACTGTAAATAATCCAACACTGCTTGACGGTGAAGAGTGAATCAAGGAGAGACTGGATGGGTGGGCAAGGGTGAGATGTCAGAAATCAACATAAACCACCTAGCGTTTATTAGTTCAGATTCAAAGGGGCTTAGACTTTGTCCTACGAGTGATAAGAAGATAATGAGGGGGCTTGTTTAGTGGATGCTTATTTCAGAAAAATCATGGTGTTGCCTGTGCGGAG
The DNA here is from genome assembly GCA_020662805.1 of Glaucomys volans. Lineage (NCBI taxonomy): Eukaryota > Metazoa > Chordata > Mammalia > Rodentia > Sciuridae > Glaucomys > Glaucomys volans. The sequence continues at coordinate 94,402 of JAJEJO010004297.1, read as the reverse complement.
GATGGAGGAGGATCTAACAAGCCCTGGAGGTGGGAAGAGCGACCCATTAGGAGACTGTTTTAATAGACACAGTGAAGAAGATGAGAGACTGTGTGGAAGAATGTTCAGAAAAGAACAGATGAGGAAACGTGGGCAAAGCTTGATTCCTGTATCGCCCTCTGGAACTTGTTTTGCAGCAGGGGGCTCCCCAGATGAGCCCACAGGTTAGGAAGGCCATCTAGTCTGGACAAAGCAACAGGTGTACTCACAAGTGCAAGAAAGCCCCTGAGGAAAGGGTAGGGAAGCAAGTGGGCATTTCCCCTTCTTTCTTTGAGGCACAGTTAGGCTGGTCACGTTTCCCACTCTCTTGGTTCATTTCATCAGCTATGTTTACTGAGCATCTTCTAGATAATTGTCACTGTGCTGCGATCCCAATACAAAGGCAGCAATTGCAACTTTTGGTGCATGCACCCTACAGGCTAGTAGAGGCCATGCAGCCTACAGGCTAGTAGAGGCCATGCAGCCTCCAGGCTAGTAGAGGAGACAGATAACTTGAATGTGCAATTTCAAACATCATGGGTGTTACCAATCACCAAAGTACAAATGTTTTTAAAAAGATAAAATTGTTTTAGTGCAGAAGAAAGGTTTACCCTGGCTTCAAGGCTAACTTGTGTTAAGAATTGTAAAGGTTTACTAGGGGCTGTGACTGGGCAGTATATGGAATTAATTTTGGATTTCTTGGAAAGTGAAATTATGGGTGGTAAGAGTTTATAGATTTTCAACAATTACTTGCTCAAAGGATGAGCACCAGTGGCCAAAGCAGAGATCCTCAGCTCATATCTAGTGCAAGGACTGATCTTTAATGTTGCACAGTTCAGTACAAATGCAGATTTGAAACAAGTGCTCCTGACTAATATGTGTCCTGGTGTTTTAAGAGTGTTGTTTCCAGAAGTGTCTGATTTGCATTCAAAAAGAGGCTTAAACCTTCAGAAAAATCTGACTCATATAATTCCGACCTAGAAAAGAAATAAACACCTTACATGCCAAACTCATGGAAGATGCCTTTTGTTTCATTTCATGTTTGAAAAAACCCAACCACCACCACAACAAAACAAAAATAATAGCATCATTAATATCAGTCATCGGGTAATTCCCAAAAGGTAGCCTGGGGTTGAGCCAACTTTAACATTTGTTAAGGCAACAGAAAGATCATGGGCCAGGGAAATAGTTAAGGTAGAAGAAAACATGAAAAAAAAAAAAAAAAAAAAAAGCAGAATTAACTGAGGGAAGAATAGCAGACCATGTCTTTGTTTTTTATCATTCTGATTTATAAGTCAACAGAAATTCATTTCCTAGTTAAATTGTTAGAAATAAATTATTCATGGAAGAACCATCTGTGTTCTCGATTGCCAATTTATAAAAGGAACAATATGTTGTGGCAGAAGCCTGCTGAAGCAGTTTTTTGAATGTGACTCATATCACTCTAAAGATTCACTTCATTTTCAAACATCTCATATCTCAGCTTGACAGGAGGCTCCTCTGCATTTCTAACTCACAAAACATTCAGAGAGACTAATAATCAAAGAAGGATACAGTGCCTAATGAGAGAGAATACACAGGCAGAGAGTTGGTGCTATCAATGTCTGTATATGAAAAGACTGGGGCAGTCTAATCTGATCAGAAAAGGGGAGTAGCTTATAGCAAACTGAGAAAATGTCAATGCTCTAGATAAAAGATCCGGGATGTGACAGGGACCACTGGAACACTGAGAAGGACAAAGCGCTGCCAGATCAGGTCATAAACCCAATGAACGAACAAAAGGCAATTCGCTTATTTGTAGAATTTGCTTCTCTGCTTTCTAGAAATTTTTAGATTTTAATACCTTAGCTCAGAGGCTAATAGGATCAAGGAAGCCAGAGTGCCTTCTCATCTAATTACCTTAGCTTGTTTGCATAATACAGTCATTCTGTTTTATGTAGTGTCACTTAAGACTTCCTTGGAGGAAGGCCTTTCTTGCTTCAGCTGGCTTTTCCTGCTAAAAACAGTGTGGACAGGTGTGTTTGTTTTCTGTTTCACTCTGTGTGCATCCTTTCCAGGGTTTCAATGTGCCTCCCAGGCTGTGAAGCCAGATTTGACTCCATCCTGGGGAGCCAGGAAGAATGGTGGTTGTATAGTTAACCTTGAGCATCTCAGAAACTAACTTGTCTCTTATTCAGAAGCTGGATCTGTTTGAGCCGAGTCCTTCTTTACCCAGATACTGGCAAAATGGAAGTACCACCAAGATGTCATTTGCAGCAGGAAATAACCAAGCATAAGTTTTGCAGAATCTCCTGTGACTGCTGAAGCCCCTTCCAAGCTATGGTTTCTGGACCAGGGATCTGATGTGCAGAATTTGGGGAAGTGATTTTAAGATTCATATGATCACCATGGGAATGAATGGGCAAACTTTTGTAACTTATGTGCTTGAAGGCTTATCCACTTGATAGGACTCCTTCCTCATCCCTTCCCAGTTGAGTTCCCACAGCCCCTAATAAATAGCATCAATGCTGGGAGAAATCCAGGGAGTGAGCTGGAGAATCTGCCTCAGTCCCTATTCCCCCAATTTGGAAATATTTGCCTTGAGGGATTTTCCTCAATGGCCTGTGAGTCCTTGATGGGCTCTGGCCAATGAGCACTTGAAAATTCCTTCGAGATTGGGAACTTCTCAGTTCCCAAAGAGGCTGGAGTGCATTCTCATGTACACCATCAAAAAATGTCAGAATGACATGAATCTTAAAAATTCACCTCTGACAACTGAATCTTAATAATAAAAGTATAAAATGCTGTTAAATCAAAGCAAACCAACACACGGGGTGGGGGGGAACGGGGGTGCTGAAACTTCCCCTAACTTTGACCCTGAATCTTGATGCCAGACACCCTGTATTGCTGAGGTGATCACATGTACCACTTTGCACCGGATGGCTCAGTTTATGACTGTTTCCCAGTCTTAAAAAACTCAGATCCCTCGCATGTGCAGAAGCCTTAATTTGGTATGTAATCTGATAAATGATGAAATTGTTTTTAATAGATCAAATAGCATAAAGAAACTTGGAGTACTTGGAGCACATGGAAATTATTCAAATTATTCCTCCATATCTGGGAGGTTGGAACAACTTGAAGGGGTGGCCCACATAGAACCCAAACTCCTAGGGAAGCTGGGTTAGCCAAACTTGACTGACACTGGCTTTCTTGTGTGACACAGGGCGTCATAGTGACTCAGCTCCATTTTGGCATAGAATGAAGCCATGGTTTGAATATTTCGTTGCAATTTGCCTTCAGAGCAGACCACTGTGGGATTTGAGTTTTCAGGGCTCTCTCCAGCCAGGTCTGAAGACTCACCCTATTTACAAGTTGTTCGAGAAACAGTAATTATAATTTTTGGAGTGGGCGTTTCCCCTCAGATCTTGTTTTCAGTTACTCTCAATTATTTATTCCATCATATTTAGGCTTTCCTTTACAGATTTTTTTTTTTTAATTTCTTTTGGCTCTGAGGCCACTGAAAATTTTGGATTTGATTTTTATCCCTAGCTAGAGGGCATGAGTTATGGTTGAGGACATGTGGGCATCTTGACCAAACCAAGATGACCACTTGTTCCCTAATGTTTTGTTGCTGTCCTAGATTGTGAATGCAGATACACTCAAAGCAACTTTTCTAAATGCTTCTAATCATGACTGATCATCTTTTCTGCTGGTAAGAGGAGTAGGAATACATTCCATATTTTGTATAAAAATAGCATATTTTGTATAAAAGATAGTAGGAATACATTCCATAGTTTGTAAATTCTTATTATTTAAATAGTGTTTTTGGTTTGGCAGAACATTTTCCCTACTAGGGAAAGTTTCTTCCTACAGGAAATCAATGAGTTTTTATACCAAAATGGAACTGCAGCTTGAACCAGCATGTGCACGGTACTACTTTCCAGGTTTCCTTCTGAAATCTTTCAGCTTGTCTTCGTGAGATGTAAATAAACTCAACACACAGGGAATTCATAGAAAAGTACTCACTTCAGTTTCCAGATTGGAACAAAAGAAGCATAAATATAAAGCGTTAGAATTGCCTGACTCAGTATGGTAGCCACATACAGCTATTTAAATTTAAATGAATTACAATTATGTATAATTAAAAATCTGGTTCCTCCAATGCATCAGTCACATATCTAGTGCCTAAAAGTCACTGCACTGGAGTTTCTTCCTAAGTTAGCAATACATTGGGCTTGAACCAATTAGGAAAAAATAGAGCCATTCTGAGCTGGAACACTGGGGTGTTGATGCCCAAGTGGCGGGTGTCGGGTACAGCCATTGTTGCCTCTGGCTTCTGCTGTTCTCCATACTTGTCAACTCCAGTTCCCCAGAGTTCCTGCTACCTCAGCCGTATTCTGTCTCCTGCTTTCATTTCATTTCCCCAGTTTCATCTGAAGAAGGAAACTTCTGGTTAGTAGGGGGATCCTTGGGCTATAGCAGTGTTCAGTTCCACTAGCCACGTGGGTTAAGGATGGCTGCAGCAAGTGAAGAACCAAGGTCTTCATTATTGAAAGTTGGACAGCATTCTCTACTTCGTTTCCTTTTAATAAAAAAAAAAAAAATATTTTAACTTCTTCCCTATCATACCATTTCCATTCTTCTAATAGCCTGTAAATATCATTTCCTCTTTGTTTTTTTTCCCTAGTTATGATTGAAATTATTCTATTTATTGTTATTGTCATTTTATTGGTGTTATTTGTCCTTTGTTCTACATTTCTTTTGTGTCTGTAAATGTCAATTTTGGCCTTTAGCTTTTAAAGTCTCTACTCCTACCTTCTTGTGGCTGATTTTGGTATTTTCCTTGGATTTGAAAAGATGGCATGACAAAAAAAATTAGCAGCTTTTAAAAATAGTGGCAATAACAAGTTAGATATAGAAGTGGAAAAATGTTCCTTTCACAATTGTATACCCAGGGATTGATTTAACACAAATGGTGCAGCTCCCGTGTGAAGAAAGATGCACTTTATTGACAGGATTTGAATAAATGGAAATTGAATTCACAGGACTTAAAATCATGAAAATAGCAATTTTTTTCCAAAATTATTATGTTTGTTTAATGAAATTCCAATCAGTCTTATATTTTTTTGAAATGAAAAAAATAGCATGTTTATTTGAAATTATAACTGTATCAGTTTGAGAGACAATCTTAGGAATGGTATTTATAGTGGAATACTAGGCCTATCAGCTATTTATATGTATTGTGAAGATTCTTCTATCAAAATAGCTGGTATAAAGTTTAGAAAGAAGCAATTATAATAATAGAATAAGGCCTAGAAATAAAGTATATGGACATCTAATTTATGATAAAGGTAGAATTTAAATTTAGAGGGAACATAATGTTGGCATAATTGGCTTCCAGCTGGAGTAAGACAAAGTGAAGCTACCATTTCGCACATGCATATATGTGGAATAAAGATGTAAATGTAAAAATTAAAATTAAAATAGTAGGAGAAAAATTTTATTGTATTTATTTAACTTTTCTTAAAAAACAGGAAAAATAATCATGTCACTTAAGAAAACAGATGGTTCCAATTAACAAATTATGAATATCCATGTTGAAAAATGCACAGAAAAAGTAAAAATAAAAGCTTAGAGTGAGAAAATATTTGCCAAACTGCATGACAAATAAAAGTTCATTGTACTTAACATAGACTGAGATTTCTAAAACATTCAGAAAATTAAAAACCACATAATAGGCAAAACTTGAAATTTGGCAAGATACATTTGATGGAATGCAGATGAGCTTTAGAACACTATTTAGGGGATTTCTGCATTTCTGTAAACTAGAATTTGGATAGTCAGGAAAGCGAGAATGGAAAGAGGCAAGCACTGAATTAGTGAGGCAAAGTAAGAAGACAGGTTCTTTGCCTATGGGGCCAAACTATGGGGTGTCCAATCCCATGATTACTTTCAGTAAACTCTGGTATAGGGCAAGCGAGGCTCAAAGTGTCCCTGGTTTCTTCATTTATAAAATATAGATGAAAAGAGTTCCGAAACCATAGTGTGTGCGTGTGTGTGTGTGTGTGTGTGTGTGTGTATGTGTGTGTGTGAGAAATGAATTCACTCGTAGAAGTCCTTGAGATAGCCCCTGCCCCAGGGTAAGCCCAAGTTCACATGGGCCCTTATTATCATGACACCAACCCTCAGATTTTAGATCTAAGAAGATGTTTACTTTTGTTAAGATTGGTCCCTGTGTACCAGTGTTGCAGTAATACCTGCATGTATTTACACTTTAAAGAAGAATAAGATGAATTAGAGGATAATAAGCATTTGAATGCTGACATACACGTGAATGTGTTCAAGGGTGACGCCAGAAGCCCTGGGTTACCATTTCCCTTTCAAGAATTCCGATTTGTTTTAGGAAGGACTGAATTCTTTTGTGACTCCTGTTGATTTCCATGACCATCTCCATTGCTTGAAGAGAATGTCTTTTCATCTTATAAACGTGGAGAGACGACATCCATAAACTAGAGAAGTTAACATTGGAAAAAGGGTGACAGACCTGAAGAAAATGATGGCATTTCCTATCCTCTAGGTTGAAATAGGTGATAAGTATATATCTATGCAGATACCAAACTATCCAAATGCAGATTCTTAAATAGCTTCAAAAGAATCATGAACTTATTAGCAAAAACTATCATGAGGGTCAGTATAAAATTTTATTTTGATATTTTAAGGTTGCATATAATGTTTACTTGGGGGACACATAAAATCAAAGATTATTAGTTAATATTTAGTAACTGTCTTTCTTCATGGAAGGCAGGGGTTTATATTTTAGCAGGTCACTCCAATATTTTTTTAGTTTTGAATGTTTTATAGAATATATCTTTAACATTAAAGGATCTCCAAGGGAAGTGACAGGTGAAATGCTAATACAAACTAATACAGACATAGCATCACAAATCTCAAGTCTTTATTGGGGGAAGTATGAATCTGTTTAGTAGTACACTTGACATTGTAAGAGATTTTGTCCTTAGTTTTAATATTCACTCCTCTTTGTTGGGAAAAAAGTTCTCTAAAGCTCTTTCCATTGAGAAACAAATAATAAATAAATAGCAGAAGATGGATGAGATTGAGTGGGAGGTAAAATTAGAACAGTTGCAATCAGTAAAAACCTTGCAACTACTTTAGTGAGAGAAACAAACATAGACATAGTCTATCTCCTATAAGTATCCATGATTACTCATATTTTATTCACAAGGACATTAAAAATGTAAAACCATGCATAATTATTTAATGTATATTTAAAATTTAAATATTGAATTTAAAACTGCAAAGAGCAATACACTTTGCTATAATGTGAATAGTTCTGATGCATTGTAGGGTGATTTCAGTATGCACTATACTGCATCTAACACTGGATTTAATATACTTTAGTGGATACTTACTTTTGATTATGGAGTTTAGCACTTAAGTGAGTCTTAGACCTGAGGTCATGTAGTGGCCTCTAAAATTGTTATCTTTGGGTAGTGGTTGGAGTAGTCAATAAAGAAAGAGCACTCAAGATTTTACAGTTTGTGTGTTTCCCACTGTTTGAAAGTTAGTCTCTTTTGCTCACTCTTTCCCCCACTCTTGATTTTGGAATTTTCAAATAGCTTATCTATACTCAAGAGTGGTCCACAGGCCTGCAGCATAGCAAGGTCCACAGAATAGCAGCCTGGTGTCCCCATGGCGCTTATTAGAATTGCAAGCTCTCAGACTCCATTCCCCATCTGCTGAATTGGAATCCACATTTTAATAGGATCTTCAGGGCATTTGTGTGCGCATCCAAGTCGGAGCAAGCCTCCCATATGGGATGGATCAAGATTAGAGCTAAGATTATTGTCTATATTCCTGGGAGGATTAATTTTCCAAACTCACTTAGGATGGGTAGCGTTTTGAAAGATTCCAGGGACTGCTGACATTCCCACTGGAAGTTTATTTGTTTATGTCTCTGGTAGGGAAGATTGCCCATATTATTATCAGCAGTGTGAGTCAAGGGCGATATTATTTCCATTTATTGGTTACTCACTTGTTTTAGGTCATGGTGCAGAATATCTCATGTATATCTTATTTAATCCCCTTAATGCAACAGAAGAGGCTTTAATAAAATTATTTGTTGAAAAGAAAACTAAGATAGTGGAAGGGGTTCCTTGTTCAAGGTTAGATATATAATGTTAGAGCTGAAATTCAAAGCCAAGTCTGTCTCACTGAAGTCTGTGCTTCTCTGCCCCATTACTTTGTTCCACTTGCAGGAAATAAGGGCATGAAGGAGATTCCCATTTGTCTGGGATCAGAAAACAAGCCTGTATTGTAGTTGTATGTTGATATTCATGGTGGCTGTGATGTGTCTATTTCTTGATTCTCCCTTACAAATGTCTAGTATAAAGTTCCTTAAATAAGTAAAATCTTTATGAAATTTTGTGATTTTGTTTTTGCAAATGTGTGTGTGGGAGAGAATTCATAATTTTGTTTAAGTCAGACTTTCACAAAAGGTTACGACCCACAAGTTGTTCTGAACCATCACCCAACTCAGCCCATATTCCAGTGGCCCTCAGCTGTTGGAATTCCCACTTGTCTGCTGCTGTCACTGAACACCCAGCCGTTATTAGACTTTCCCAGTATCTCCCTCCCAAATCATTCCATTTCAATGCTGGCAGGGCATCACAATCACTTGTAGACTCTTTATAGAATACAGATCCTCGGGCTCCTTCCGGACTTTCTGAACTGGATGGCTGGAAATAGAGCTCAGAAAGCTGCATATGTAAGAAGTTCTACAAATGCTTCTGACCTGGAGTGCTGTAAGTCAGCACAATTTTCTTTACAAATTTTGAACAAAAGAGGATGCTTCGTGCCTGCCCTAATGTGGAATGATCTCTTGGAGAGAGGCCCAGAATAGGCCCAGCCCTTCCATGGGGACCTCATCACCAGCCAAGTGCAGGCTCTCCGCAGTCCTCAGGCATGCAGAAGGACTCACGCTGCTCCACAGGCCCTTTCTAAATGCTTCTATTGCATTGCCTAGTGCTTCTGAAAACTGGTGTGTGTTCAACATTGCCAGTCTTTTGTTATGATGTTGGAAAAATAGCATCCTGAAGATGTTTTGACAAATCAATTTGACTTTTATGTTATCTTCTTCCTGAGAGAATTGAGAAAGAACAATGTTCTCCGGATCTTTTGAGAAGAGATTGTTCAAATACTTTTTTACAATTGTTGATTATGTTTTAGGTAGTTCATCCTACTTCCTCTTTATCTGCTTATTAGCAAATTGAAATTTTTCTTCTTCAATTTACCCATGTCTCTTGGAACTGTTTGACTTTTTCCACCCACACGGGCTCTGATGACATCACCTTTACTCATCTCCTGCCTATTTACCTTTGACTGGATGAGCTGTTCATTCACCGGCATCAAGCGAGATGATTAGTGGCAATGGACTAGTGTTTTTCCATTACAATTTGCAATCATGTCTTCTGCTGTGATGATTTGTGGCTTTCTCTGGGTTCCAGAGAGCTATCAAAATTGTCAACCCACATTTATTAAGAGCCATGATTTGTATAGGACATTTTTGGATGCTTGAATACCACTAGTTTGTCAAACAAAAGATATAAAGCCTGCTTTTATAGAATCATGGGATTTAAGAGATCATTCAACCTCTGCAGCATTTTTCTTAGCTACCTTTCTGCCTGTGTGGGAGTTAATGACTTCACAGCAGCCATTCTGCCTTTGAGTAGCTCTAACTGAAAGAAAGCTTGTTCTTCATCTGTGCTCAATGCTGTTTCTGAATCTTCTAGTTACTGTTTCTAGTTTCGTCTCTGGAGTTTTGCAGAAAGAATCAAATTGGCCCCATGTTCCAACCATCAAAATTTTGAGGGAATTTCAACCTTCGGAAACTTGATGCTGCCACTTCCACTTCTCAAGCAATGACATGAAACTCCTCATGGAATTTATTTTCCCAAACCAGCATACAGACCACAACGAAATATGTTAATGAGAGAATCAGCAAAGACCCAGGTCATAATACCTGCCATAACCCAGGTCCACTCGTTTTCTCTCTGCACTTTCTAGAGGCAGCTTATTAAACTGTTTCATGCTTAACTCCTTAGATAAATTTCTCTCTACCTTTTATCTCATTCAATTTGATAAGCACACTCATGAAAGACTGCATAATCTTCTAAGAGAATCATCAAAAATAATGAATCTTCTCAAAGATTCAAGATCCAAAAAGCCTCTTCAGTAATAAGTTCACAGAGGCATTCTGATGAGCATTTGATGGAATCTATAATTATTATAGTACTTAATATATACTTCTTGGTGATTAATATCTACAGAAAAAATTCAAATCATAAGCCTATGTCTTTAGAACAAGCTCTGCCTTATCTGATTTGCATATTAAAACTTATTTTGTTCATGTAAGATGTCCTTGGGCAAGTCAAGGGATTGTATCTAACGACTTTCAGAGGCAACTTCTGCTTGGATAGCAATAATAAAGTGTGTGCATTAATAATCTTACATGGTTTATTTCTGTGAATTTTAAATTATGAATTTGTGAATGGGCACAGAAATTATTATTGCCTCTACCATAATGAAGATAGTCTTATTAATTGGGAGACCAGAGGAGTTTTGGATTCCTGATATTTCTGTTAGATACTTTAGAAAATCGCCTTATTAGGTTAAAATTTCTTCAGCGGTTTATTATGGCTAATTTTAGAGCAAAGGGTGATAAAATCTGGTAAATTAGTATCTGCAAGGGTGATTAACTCAGTCCAAAATAATTCCCAGTCCTCTTTACTTTCTCTTCCCCCTAAGTTGAATTGATAATGGTTCAATATAAGAAAACAAAACAAAATAATAACAATTTGAAACCAAGCAAACTTTTTAAAAATTCTTCCAGCATGAAACAAAACATAAAGAAAAGCAGTAGGGTAGAGGCTAGTCTGATAATATTTGTCAACTCTGTTTGACAGTTCTTCAGATTTCTTAAACCTCAGTTCCGCTTTTTGAGAACCTATGGAAACACCGGAATCTATTTATCCTAATAGTTCTCTATATGCAGCCGCGTGTTGGGTAGGCTTGTACTGACTGGCCTGTGAAAGCCTATTTTTACTTTTAGGAAATTTGCGAGCCAAGTGACCTCACACTCATAGCTTCAAATGGGCCAGGGTAGGAGCATTTACACCTGGAAATAAGCAGTGCTGGCTCTTAAGTTGATTGATAAACATCTACCTGCACACCACTGTGTATGGGTATTTGTGAAAAGTTTCTTGAATACTTTTGTGAAAGCATCAAAAATATTTTTATTTTTAAAAACTTGAAGTCATTTCTGTTAATATTGGAACTCTGACATTGTTATAAACTTCTGAGGCTGAAAATATCATCTGTTCTTTTGTTCACCCCTCTTTCTTCAATTAGGATCTTACCAGAAACACTCTGGACGGCATGTTTCAGATAATTTAAAGTATACTTACGTGTATTACATAATTAATATTTGAAAAAATGATTCTGTAATATATCTCTGCAGAATAATTATGTAATGTATTCTATTCTGATTGCCCATATAAAAAATTAGGTGAAGTAAAGACTTCATTTTTAAGATGTCATGTTAACTTAATTTAAATGTGACTTCAGGAGGGTGCAATGACTCATGCCTGTAATCCCAGTGACTTGGGAGGCTGAGGCAGGAGAATCGCAGGTTTGAGGCCAGCTTCAGCAACTTGGCAAGGACCTAAGCAGCTTGTGCAGACCCTGTCTCAAAGTAAAACACAAAAAGTACTGAGGACTTTGCTCAGTGATAAAGCACCCCTGGGTTCCATTTCTAATACCACCACCACCACAAAAACAAAACAAAAACAAATAAACAAAAACAAAGACTCCAAAGAGGTAAGAAGCAAGAAGAGAGAATATCTTATGAAAAGAAATTTTGCAATTTCTTTTGTAACCATTTTTGTTCTTTTGTCTTTTCCTTGTTTCTTTTCCTTCCTTCTTTATTTTTTCCTCATTTCTTACGAAGAAGAGGAATCTTTTTATAACCACACCCACCTCTTCTATTGTTATTTGAACCCTGGGGGTTTGCATTTCTTTTAAGAATATACTCAGCATTTTAGGCAGCTAAAGTGTGCTAAAACACGAGTTGATTAATGATTTTCTTCCTGACAAATTCTAGGAAATTTACAGGGTTTAGTTTGTGAGAATGATTTACAGGCTACATGTAATAGGTTACAATGTCAAACAAGTGGGAACAATTAGTAGCTAATGTCTTTACCCCAGGTTACCACTGAGGGAGGAAGATCATTGATTGAAAGGCCCATTTGTTCCAAAGATGTTCCACTTGGCTGCAAAGCAGTTTGTAAATCCAATTGGTTCAGTTTATTTCTCATAATTGTTGCTTACGTGTACATTTTATCATGATAGCTTTGAGAAATGGGATTTTGTTCATGGATATCATTGTTATGTTTAGTAAAAGACATACACAGGGAGCATGTATTTTGAAATTGTCACCAGTTATATAATCAGTGAATTAAATATATATGGTCAGTCTTCCATACTCATGAGTTTAGCATTTGCAGATTTAGTCAACTGCAGATCAAAAATACCTGAAAAATATAATCATCTCTATGAACACATACAGACTTTTTTTCTCATCATTATTCCTTAAACAATTCAGTAAAGCAACTATTTAAAAAGCATTTGCAATGCACTAGGTATTATACTGTGACCTAGAGATGATTTAAAGTATAGGGGAGGAAGTGGGTAGGTTATATATAAAAACTACACACCATGGATATAAGAACATGAGCATTCTCGAATTTGGGAATCTTTCAGGGATGGGGTCCTGGAACCCATCTCCCTTGGATACAGAGGGATGACTGTACCTTCCAAATGAATTAGTTGACTTATATATTAGCAAAAATTTGATGTTGGAGCAAGAATAGATTCATCTCTGTGTTTCATCTGTTTTCAGGATGAAAGGAGAATTCTGTTACTATGATTGTTTTCTCAAAATGCCTTTAACCTACTTATTTTTTCTAAATAGTGATGCTACACTTGCATTGAATTTTGCAATTTTCAATCCACTTTCACATTTATCTCATCTTCCATTAGTTATTTACCCTCTGTCGTTTTCTTCCTGCATCAAGGTCATTGAATCAGTGACTCTAAGATTAGAAAAGGGTCTTCCCCAAGCTATATGACCAATTACTGTGTCCAGAGGTCAGCCTGCCTATTATTTCCAGGAAGAGAAAACATTAGATAGGGAGACAGATAGTCCACTGGGTCAAATAAAGGAGTGAAAGTAAATTTTCTTTTTTGCAGGAAAGAGGGACAATGTCATTTTTTACTTTTGTCTTTTTATTTGGTCATTTCTTTCATTCTCAACACCGTGGGCCTCTGAACTGCTGCTCTAGGGTCTCTCTGATCACTTTAAGGTATAAATTCCTTTAACCTTTAAATTTCCTTTGGGAACATTGCTACCTTGCTTTTCGCTTCAAACATCACCCACAAGCCAAGTCTAATAGGTGTAAATTTCTGGGGTATAAAATGTTAGCATTTTACTTTTGAGGCAATAGGAATTTCTTTATTTTATTTTTTAATTCTTACTGATTTAGTTATTTCAAATCATATTACTACATAATTAAGTGTTGTAAGTACAGATTTAAAATCATTTGCCTGCTCTGGTTTATGATTTATATAGTTATTTCTGACTTCATTAAAATTCTGGCTCTCATTTTATTCTGCTGAGAATGCAGATCCCATCAGGTATGTTATGTGTTCTGTGCTACCAATGGAAAAAGTCAGAAACTTGGCCCAGCCAGGTTAGATTAGTTCGGTGAGACAACTATCTTATAATATTCTGTTGGTTGATAACTGTGTTCTGTGAAATACCTGAAATACTGCGAGTTATGCAAAATGGTTGGGAAAATTGACGTGACAGGAAAATGGTACTTCCTAAGGTAAGCAACGTAACATGCTCGTATGATCATTTTTCAACTGCAAGAATGTGAACTTGGGATTACTGCATAAAAATGAACATGAATTTGATACTAAGTGAGGAAAGTAAGATGGATGTAAACACAGCTGTCCCCAAGTGTACTGAGAAGAGTGCTTCTTGCTTCCTCTCACGTCTTGTTGCTAGGAGAGAGGTGAGCACACACAACCCCCTGAGCATCACCAGCTGTATCCACCAGCCATGACGTATCTGGCAGCTCCAACCTGTTCAACCTGGGATTTGTTTTTCTATGTAAACACTGCAAAAAGGAAGGCAAATGTCATCCATTAGCCAGCCTGTTGTGTACGTCACCTTCCTAGCCCAAGAAAATTGATAATGGAAAGCTGTCATTTAAAAAAAAGATTGAAGGGAAACTGACACAGAGAAGGTCATTCAAAATCTAAAGTCTTCCATTTTATCTCTATTTCTTCATTAAAGATTCTGAAGTTGAAGTCTCTTCAGAATCAGTTTAGACTGGACAACAAAAATAGCCTTGGAGAGGCACTTGCCTGGAGAGGTTTTGTGGTGACCATGGAGATTAATCTTCTTCATGGGAAATCAGCTGTTCACAACACGACCGCCTTCCTTCCCAAAGAAGGGTTTCCATTCCTGCCAGGGGACATGGGGTCCAGCAGCAAGCCATGGAGGCTTCTAGCTATTCCATGAGGGTTGCAGACTCCTTGACGCCTCAAGTCTCCCTCAGTTATTCATTTATTCCCTTCTGGATTCCAGAAAGCTCCTCAGGCTGGATTTGCATCACAGCTGCATTTGCATCACAAGGGCATGTGAAGATGGGATTTAAAAGCAAGTCTTCATTCATCACTTATGAATTTATGGAATCAATATTTATTGTGTTTTTATGTTCCAGACTCTGTGTTGGGCATGGATGCTACATTAATGAGCTAAAATAGAAACCAACTCAGGACCAACAGATCTTACATTCTGGGGGTGAGAGTGTTAATCAAATAATTCCACTGATTAATGCCTACTTTCAAACTGAGGTATTAAAACTAACAAGGAAACGGGGCTCAGACTAAAGAAGAAGCCATATTCATCCAAGACTAGAAGGATGTGTGCACAAACGTGTATACAGAGAGTAGAGAACCTGAGAGCTAAGAGCCACAGGTCAAGACCAGCTGTGTACAAGTCAAGGATCTTGCAGAGAATTTTTGTCTCCATCATGAATGAAACACGAAGTTACTGGTGGGATTTTAGGTAGAGACAACCTGGTGAGAATGGCATTTTAAAAAGATAACTCTGGCTATGGGAGGGAACAGGGTTGAGAGGAAGCCAAAGGGGCGGGTGGAATATTCTAGTTTAAAACCTTGAAGCTGGATAGTTGTTATCCAACATTCCTTCATCATTGCCTCACTCTTGACATTGCTCATGTGCACGTCTGTGTCCTCCTCCCAGATTCCACATTCCCAGCGCTTAGGAATGCTGCCTTATTTGCTCTTTGGCCCCCTGTAGTGTCTCACATTGGGATTTGCATATACGTGTCCAATAAATGCTGCATTGAAACCACGTGGCTCTCTTCCATCTCATACAACACGTCAGCAGGCGGAAAAGAACTCCGCTTTTGTGAATTCTGGTTGTAGCATTATGCAGTGATCCAAGTTATTCCTGTGGATGGACGGAGGAAGGCAAGGGTACACTTGCTTTTTCTTTTACTAAGTGCTTTGTGCCTTGAATCTTGTAATGCTACATCAGTATCTTTAGCATAATGACGTTTGCTGTTCTTGTCAACCTAAAGCGTCATTTTTGTCATTACTATCTCCTCACAGATAGAATAGGCAAATTGAGGGAGATTAGTTCTGAGAGTAATTTTCTTGCAGAACTGAAGAAGACGAATCTTTTTGGAACTTTTCTGGAAACTCTGGAGCTGCAAACCCAAATGACTAAAGAAGCAATAGGGAGCAGTGTGGCCTGTGGCACGACTGGGGAGGGCACACTCGACTCCCAAACATTCACATTCAAAAGCAAAATGCGCTGTGCCAATCAAACATCTGGGGGCCGTATTTGGCTACATAACTATAAGGTTGCTATTTCTCCTTTAAAAGGTTTTTAAAAAATTTTTAAACCAGAGAAGTACTTAAAAAAAATATCCATTGTGCTCATCTACTCGAGGTGTTGTGGGCCAAGCTCACTCTTTTGAGTGACCTGGTGCTTCCCAGCTGTGTTGGGGAAGGAACCAGAGAACCTCCTGCAGGGCAGCTTTGCAAAGTAGGGTTTTAACATCCCTCTGCTTGCTTGAAATCAATCTCTCTCTCTCTCTCTCTTTAAATAATGGGCTGTTGCAGTTTTCCCTGTGCCTCAGCCAAATGCATGCAGCCAGTAAGGGCATTGCATTTAGCAGAAATGGGAAAGGCGTTGTCACTTTTAAAATCAAAAACGAAGAAAACACTTCTCATACTTTCTGGGCAAGTCTGAAGGGGGTCATTTTATTAGAGACTGTCCCTCAAAGTATAAAAGCAGAGGGGGTATAAATAGCACTGATCCTGCTTCCACCTGATCTTAGATTAAGATTAGCATAAGCCCAGCTGAGAGGTCAATTAAATCAGACATTCAGGAATCTCACGCAAAGAATGGTTAGATAACATCTTTCCAGAAGAACTTCTTTTCTGATATCAAGAGGAGCCGTTCTAGTGATTTTATAAATGGGAGAATGCTTTTCCTGGCAGAAGTTGGGCCCGTGGGATGGATGAAGCAGAAAAGAGCAGAACAGCAGGATGAATGGGAATCACGTAGCTGCTGTTCTCCGCAGTCCCACTGCACCTCCCAGGAGAAACTAGAGGCGGCAGCGG
>JAJEJO010004297.1:59123-77502 GCA_020662805.1 Glaucomys volans | reverse complement strand
TTTTTTTTTTTTTTTTTTTAGTACTGAGGATTGAACCCAGGGGCACTTAACCACCAAGCCGCGTCCCCAGCCCTTTTAAAATATTATTTAGAGACAGGGTCTTGCTGAGTTGCTTAGAGCCTTGCTTTGTTGCTGAGGCTGGCTTTGAACTCATGATCCTCCTGTCTCAGCCTCCCGAGCTGCTGGGACTACAAGTCTGCACCACCGTGCCCAGCTCTACTTAGCTCTTATCATAACCTTCCTTATGAGGTAGAACCTATCATCTCTAGTTTTTTTAGATGGGGAAACAGAGCCCAGAGAGCTGAAGTACTTGTTCAAGGCCAGTCAGTAAGAATTGGCTCCAAGGTTTGAACCTTGCATTCTGGCTCCTTCTAATCCTTATGGTTCAGGGAGACAAACAGCACAGACATTTAACTAAGGCAGAAGATCAACCTTTCATGGACTGTGTAACTGTGGTCAGGGCTCTTAAGCAGTCCAAACTTCAGTTTGTCCATCTATAAAACAGAGATGGATAATGCTTGCCTTTAGATGTTGGGTGAGGATTAAATAAGAAAACATGCAAAGCACAAAAGGCACACAAAGTGTACTATTATTCCTAGTTATTGGGTTGGGGTAATGTATTAGCCTGGTTGGACTGCCATTTAAAAAATACCACATAGGACTGGGGATATAGCTTAGTTGGTAGAGTGTTTGCCTTGCAAGCACAAGGCCCTGGGTTCAATCCCCAGCACTGCAAAAAAATAAAAGGATACTTGACCCTGGGGTCTGGAAATATTAAAAAAAAAAAAAAAATACCACACATTGGGTGGCTTGAAGAACACAAGTCTCTTTTCACACCGCTCTCGAGGCTGAAAGTCCAAGGTCAAGGTGCCAGCAGAGTTGGTTTCTGGTGAGGCCTTTCTTTTGGCTTCTAGGTGACCACCTTTTTGCTGTGTCCTTTTGTTAGAGTGGAAGAGAGAGAACTCTGGTGTCTTATCTTCTTATAAGGATAGCAGTCCCATTGGACTGGAGACCCACTTCTATGACCTTATTTGACCTTAATCACCTCCCCAACAGCCCTATTTCCAAACACGGTCACATTGTTAGGCCCCCCAAAACTCATTTTGTGTGGATACAATTCAGTTCATAACAGGTGGACAGCAGGAAGAGAGGAATAGGATATAAAGATAGAAGGGGTGTTTGGAATATTCTAATTTTTTATTTAATTTTGATTCATTGAACACAAATGGACTACAGCTATTGTTTCTGGTAGATTATCTTAGGCATCAATTCTGGAGGGAAAAGAAATTGTTGCCTATTCATAATAAATTGGTAGATATATATTGGGCACTGCCCATCATTTGTCTTTGCTTTGGCATTGCAGAAAATGTCTCCATACTCTGTTCTTGTTTTTTTTTTTTTAGGTGAGCCAGAATTTAAATACATTGGGAATATGCATGGTAATGAGGCAGTTGGACGGGAACTGCTCATTTTCTTGGCCCAGTACCTGTGTAACGAGTACCAGAAGGGGAATGAGACAATTGTCAACCTGATCCACAATACCCGAATTCACATCATGCCTTCTCTGAACCCTGATGGCTTTGAGAAGGCAGCATCTCAGGTGAGTGACAGGCAGGTAGGGTCGGCATGCTTTCATGTGTTTTTGGATGCTTGTACATATGTGTTTGTGCATGCAGACCCATGCACAAAGCTCTCAGAGAGTGCAGTAGAGAGTATAGGTGATACATGACCAATTTGTTGGTAAGAAAAAAAAGCCAGTAATGTAAGGGAGGAGAGTTTTTTCAGCAGATTGCAAACAAGAAATTTAGTTACTAGGTCAATATTTTAATGTTTTTTCATTTTTATTCCTAAATAAGTATTTTATTTATCCACATTTGTGATCAGAAAATTTCCTTCTAAAAATTTTCAGAAAAATATCTACTACCTTGTAATATTATGGCCGAACCTGATGAGTCGGTGTCACAGCGCCCTCTACCGAAATCAAGAAGAAAAACTTTTGGCCAGATGAATGTTTTAACTGATCTTTAATCATTGGTTTTATGAATGTTGAGTAAAATTTTAAAAACTCAAAATCAAAAACCAATCAACTCTAAACGAAAAGTAATTTATAAAGTTTAAATTATAATTTTATAGCATAAATTTTGATTCACATTTTATATTATGATTTTTAATAAGTTTATAAATTTTAAATGTTAGACTGGAAGTTAGCTACTTTTTAAGAGAAGATAATATGGCCTGTATGTCCATTTTGTATTAGGAAGGGATGGGAACATTATATTTGCTGCTATCTACAGCTTGAAATTATTTTCTTATTTTATAGGAATACATTAAATAATGTACTAATTAACTGTAATAATACAGTTAAGAAAAGCCAGTAATCCTGTAGTTTGATATTGTAAGAAACCCAGTGAATTTTTATAAATAAATGAAACATTGATATGATTTCAAAAATCATGAGAGAAAAATTCTGGTAACATAAAATCAAATTATGCAATAATTTAAAATCAGTTTCAGAATTGTAAGTGAGCAAGAGATTCTTTTTGCTATTTTCTATCAGATTTTTATTCTTCATTCTGAGGTATCTTACCTTACATGGCTTAAAAGATATGATTACTTTGTTTATATCAAAGATTTGACATAATTTAATAGTAAAACAAGAAAATTCACATTGTAAGGTAAAATTGAATATCTTGGAAGTTCTTCAGCTGTTCAGGTTGTACCATTAGTGAAAGGTTTAAACTGAGCAGGAATTCCTCAATCATAAAGCCCTAGAATTTTTGTTCAAAGCTCTAGCACTTTTAAAAAAAGATTATTATTTAAAATTAAAAATTATTTTTGTTTGATACTTAAAATGTAAAATTATGTATATTTATGGGGTATGATGTGAGGCTTTGATGTACATATATATTGTATGTATCAGAGTAAATATATATTGTATTTTATCAGAGTAAATATATCTATCTCCACAAACATTTATCTTTCATATGGTGAAAACAGTCAAAATACTTTCTTACAGATTTTGAAATAAAATATTTTTTTGATGGAAACTATCAAAGGGATACATGTTATTAATATATAAAAAATTCATGTTAAATTCATTTTAGGCTTCTAATCTCATTTACTCTTTTGAATATTTAATGTCACTCATTCATAGATGAAGTGAAAATTTCACTAAAATCTAATTAGAGTGGCATGCTTTTAAAAGGTCCTTTATTATTAGAGAATATATTTAGGCATTTTTGCAATCTTATAAATATCTCTTAAATATTATTTAAATGTTATTCATTAAAATATTTTTAAGATACTTATAATAAATCCTTTAAACTTGATACCTTTATGCTTACATAGTAAAACAGTAAGAATGACGTTATGGAAGGATATTGTTGAAATAAATAATCTTAGTAAATTATTTTAAAAGCATTAATGGAGACATTAAATAGATAGTGACCATAATAGTAAATGACTGATGATTTTTCTCCAATTTTTTTTTTTTTTTTTTTTTTTTTTTAGCCTGGTGAACTCAAGGACTGGTTTGTGGGACGAAGCAATGCCCAGGGAATAGATCTAAATCGGAACTTTCCAGACCTGGATAGGATAGTTTATGTTAATGAGAAAGAAGGTGGTCCAAATAACCATCTGCTGAAAAATCTGAAGAAAATTGTGGATCAAAATACAAAGGTAGAGAACTCATGTGGTTTTCTTGGAGTCATTCCCTGGCTTTAGTTCAGGCCCCATGTCCTCTTATTCTTGTTTTGTGTCCATCCTCTCCCAACTCCATTCAGTCATTGTTTTAGTCAATTTTCACTGCTGTGACTAAAAGACCTCAGGAACAATTATAGAGGAGGAAGAGTTTATGTGGGGGGCTCATGGTTTCAGAGGTCTCAGTCTATAGACAACTCCATGCCTTAGGGTTTGAGGTGAGGCTGAACATAATGGCGGAAGAGTGTGGTGGAGGGAATCAGCTCACAAGGTGATCATGCAGCATAGAAAGAGACTCCACTCCCCAGATACAAAATATACACCCCAAAGGCCTGCCCCCAGTGATCCACCTCCTCCAGCAGTACCGTACCCATTCAGTTTCCAGTCAGTTACTGCCATCACAGGATTGATTCGCTGAATGGGTTAAGGCTGTCATAACCCAATCATTTCTCCTCTAAACCTTCTTGCATTGTCTTACACATGAGCTTTAGGGGGACACCTCACATCCAAACTGTAACGGTCATCTTCATTTCCTCCCGAGTGATCTCTTCAAACACAAATTATTTCTCTTTTGCTTCACAAACATTACCAGTTCACCACTGCCCAGAGGATAAAATCAAAACTTAACATGGCAGCATAATATGAAATTTAGGCATGAAGATTCTAGACCCAGCCACCTTGGATCAAATCCTGGTTCCATATTTGTTGTGTAAACTTGGAAATTTCTTTAACTCCTCTGTGCTTCAATTTCTTATCTGAAAAATAGAGATGATAGTATTGTCTACCTCGTAGGATGTAAACAAAGATTGAAAAAGTTAATACATACAAAGTTCTTGAGGTCAGGACCCAGGACTATTCTTACTGCTTCAGCATTCTCTCTCAGTATTCCCTGTTAGTTACCTCAGGGCTAGATGGACATATTCACATCCATTAAACCCCTGGTGCACCTTCAAGCTAAAATTGCTTTCAATTATTTGTGGAGAAATTGAGCCCATCGTGGAGAACAGGTAGAGGATTGCTGGAAGCAGCTCTCAGTTCCTTCTCTATTGTTCCAGGAAATGCTGCCTTGTTGGGTCAATTACTTTTAGTACCTTTCCTAAGTGAGAGCCTGGGAAGTATGATTTCTTTATTTTGTTATAGTTGCAGGATCATTCAAGTGTCTCTTGGCCCCTGGAAGCTGCTGTTTGATTCGCTTCTAATCTGGCTTCAATAGCCCATATACTCTAGTCATACCCACATGTACCATTTTCTAATAATTTTGTCTTCATGTAAGTGGCTGTTCCAACTGCCTAGACTACTCTTCCCTGTCCTTCTGTGCCTTCACTTCTCTGAGATGTTCCTCTGCTCTTCAAGACAGATCTGTTAGTTCTTTCTTGTGTTCTTTACATATACTCCCAGTAGGGTACTTATTGTCACATACAACTTTATATCATACTTAGTTGTACAGACATCTGCTTCTCCCTTTGACTCTCAATTTCAGTCCCTTGCAGAAATTATAATTCATATCTTAGTCTGACACATAGTAGACTGAGGGCCTTCCATGAAAAAATACAATTAATCTGGGCACAGTGGCACACACCTGTAATCCCAGCAGCTCAGGAGACTGAGGCAGGAGGATCTCAAGTTCAAAGCCAGCCACAGCAACTTAGTGAGGCCCTAAGCAATCTAGTGGGACCCTGTCTCAAAAGAAAAAAAACCTGAAAGGGGCTGGGGATGTGACTCAGTGATTAAGCGCTCCTGGGTTCAATTCCTGGTACCAAATAAAATAAAAAAAAAAAAAAGAAAAAAAGAAAAAAGGTACAATCCAACCCTGCAAACAAATCAAAATATTTGGAAAAAAAAAAAAAAGTAGCCATTGAAAAATCAACAGACAAACATTCATTATGTGGCTGAGACACCAACTGGAGGACTGAGAAGACAGGGAGTTTCTGGTTGTTGGCCTGAAGTTCGTTCGATACTAGGATTCTACATGTAGGATTCATTCCAGAAACCTGGGTGGAGCCTATGAGGGTCTGGTCTGAGATAAGGGTGGCCAAGGGCTGGTGGAACCTGGAAGGTAAAAGGAAAACTTTCTTGCTTCTGCATCTTGAATGCACTTGAAGATTCTCTGCCTGACAACCCTCTTCAGGGAGAAGGGAGAGCCAGCCAGAAGGCCACGGTCAGGTGAAGAGGGGGGAGTTCTGAGCAATAAGCTTGAGGCCTTAGAACAGGAATGAAAAACTGTTCTGGAAGCCAAGTCCTGATAGGAGCACACGAACTCCCCATTGCTTGCATTCCCTGTCAATGCCATTGTTGTTAAAGAAATGAGGAAAATGATTCCCATCACCTGCCATAGAAGAATTGTGAATGAGCTTATGTTGATGAGATGTTTGATTGGCAACTTTGTGTAGGTGCCATTATTTCCAGACAGTGTGACCTTCTCCTTCCAGTTAAACCTGAGTAATATTTGCACCATCTCCATACTAGATGTTTTCATATTTCTAGCTTAAATAATGCTATTAAAAGATGTTCATAGTACTCTTTTTAAATAAGGAACTCTTTCTTAAAAGATCTTGATGCCACTACTTTTTCTAGATAAAGGTAAACCAAAGAGGAATATATGAAAATGAAAGTTTAGGCCCTTCATTGGAACATAAGCGGGATGTGTTTACTTTGTTCTAAGTCTTCGGTCAACCTGCTTGATAATTGTGAGGTCACGTTGCCCAGGTCTAGTTCATCTCTTTTTTCCATTTTTTGTCATCAGACATAAGACAGTGTTTAGAGCCCTCTGGTATGAGACAGACAATTCAGTAATGCTGCTGTATATTCCCCTTCTCAGCCCAATCTCTAGATTCCTTGTAGAGGTTTTTAAAGTTCAAGGGTTATTCTGTTGGGTGTGCAGGGAGGCATGGGTTAGGAATGCACAATCCCTTGCATGCCCATTTGGGAGCTCAGGGCTGTGCGTGCTGTAGGGGAGGGTGGTGGGAAGAACCTGCACCTTGTAGCATATCCTTCCAATGCTGTGATGTTCTCCTGAGACACAAGCTTGAGACTCATGCCCTCTTGCTCTTCTGAACCTCTGAGAATGATAGCCCTCTCCTGTACTCCTAGTTCTTCCTTCTGTCATTTCTCATCTCCTCCAGAGCTCGTCAGCCTGGTCATCTCCCTGTGATCTGGGCTTAGCATGTGAACCTTGGCCTTGATTGTTTGAAAACAGCATGGATTAAAATGCATCCAATAAGTTATTAAGGTTACACTTAACCTTCAATGGCTGGAGTTGTGAAGAAAATAGAATAAATATAGCTTCAACATATTTTAAGAGTCCAAGCCATCTAATTAAAGGGTATAACATTTGAGCTATACTCACAGTCTTTAAATGGAAATTTTAAAAATAGGTCACAAATAGTTTTAGTGATCAGGGCCTTGCTCTTAGGGATGTGATCCACTCTGTGGATCACTTAAACATATAATTACAGTACACAGTCAGCCTCCAAGACTATTCAGAGTCAAAGAGAAACTCACCTTTAATTTATCAAATTGTGGAACTGACTTGCTTACTTGTGAATATACTAGTAATATGAATATTAACGGTGGTGTATGTGTGATACAAGAACTAACAATGAACCAAGCCTGGGAGCTTCCTACAACTTTGTGTACTTAGGACTGTATCTTGGAACTTTTTCCAAAAACAGTTTTTTTTAAAAAAATTACAAAATTCATATTTTCATATGTATCCTTCAAAATTATTTTTATATGCATGTGGAGCCATAAACAGCAGCAAAACATGCACTTAAAAATATAAATTCATTATAAAAAATGCACATTATAGAATTTTATATGTAATTTATTTTTAAGTTATTTTTAGATTATTTTAATTACAAGTTACACTTGCAGGGGGGCTGGGGATATAGCTCAGTTGGTGGTATGCTTGTCTCACATGCACAAGGCCCTGGGTTCAATCCCCAGCACCAAAAAAGAATAAAAAGTTATACTGGATCTAGCTTAAACTATTTGAACTCCAGAAATAGATGTAATTATATATAAAAGTTTAGTATATAACGAGACAACATATCAAATCAATGTGGAAAGAAAGGATTATTTAATCAACAAAATTGAGACAAATCCATCTCACAAATAGCAGGGATCAAAATAAATTCTAGATGTATTCAATTTAAATAATTTAAATGTAAAATATAGGAGATCAGTAAAAGAAAACTTTGGCAGATATGTAATTTTTTTAAGGGGGCAGACCTTTCTGGATTCCCTTTGTAGAAACTAGCATATGGTGGCCACTGAAATTGTTTAGTAACTATGGATGAAATTAAAAAGCAAAGGAAGAGACTATAAAGAAAAGTTCAGTAAATTTGATGTTATAGTTCTCAACATAAATATCTTTATAGTATATATTTTAATTACAAAATTTGAAAGTCACATGGCAAATTTGGGAAAATATGTATAAGACATAGAAGTTTTACTAAATAGCTATTACAAATTAATAAGGTATACATTTCATTAGAAAACTCAGTTAAAACATATATAAATATGTCATGAAAGAATACGTATAAATGATAAATTAACA
The DNA here is from genome assembly GCA_020662805.1 of Glaucomys volans. Taxonomy (NCBI): domain Eukaryota; kingdom Metazoa; phylum Chordata; class Mammalia; order Rodentia; family Sciuridae; genus Glaucomys; species Glaucomys volans. The sequence goes on along the minus strand of JAJEJO010004297.1, from coordinate 69,245 downwards.
CATAAGAACTTTTTCTGGCTAATTAAAACTTTTGTTATTAATCAGAGTGCCAGACTTTAAAAAACAGAAATGTGATCTTGGGAAGAGTAATTGGAGATGGAAGGTTTAATGTAATGTTGCTGAATACATTGCTGTGGACTTGTGGGGAGGCAGTGTGGAAAATTTTTAATTTGAACAGTGTTAGTTAAAAATAAAATTTTATTTAAACTTTTTTTTTTTTTTTTTTTTTTTTAGCTAAAAATGTGCTTAGCTTTTGGTCAAGTCATTTCATTTCTAGAGATTTCCCCCAGGAAAGTATAAGTCTGCACAAAGGGTTACTACAAGGGTATTGATATTTTAAAAATTTTCATAGTAAACAACCCAATACTCAACACTTAGGGATTACTGGAGCTAGTGTGGTAGTTGTGAAGCCCAAACTGGGTTTGAGTCCAAGCTTGGTCACTGCCAATTGAGTGACCTGCTATTGTTCCCATCTTCTGTTTCAAGTTACTCATCTATAAAAGGGAGAAAAAATGGTCCCTATCTCATTGGGAGGGTGTGGGAAACCATCATGTCACCCAGAAGGTGTTTAGTATTTATTTTTAAGAAGTATTTAACATTATTTTTTTAAAGTCATTGATTTTATTTATGAATGTTAGATGCATACATTGGATACTACTCAGCCATATTTTAGAAAAGTATTCAGTGATATGAAATGGTATGTTATTTTTCATCAAGGAGAAAAAAACAGCACATAAAATGGCATGTAAATGATCACATTTTAGATATTATATAAGGGAATTAAAAAAGGACTGAAAAACAGACATATAGAAGTGTTAGCAGTAGCTATTTTTAGATGGTACAATTATGAAGTAAGTTTAATTTCCTTCTTTGTGCTCATCCATCCTCTCTACATTTTCTACAAATGAGCATTAATTTGTAGCAAGGATAAAATACATCAGCCAAACAACTGATAAAACTGACATCCTATATTTTTGATAATATTGATAAAATATATGGGATATATATATGTGTATGTGTGTATGTATATATATCTGTAGTGCCATGTGGCCATTCAATACATGTGTACAAAGTACAATGATTGAATCAGGGTAATTAGAATTTCCATTGCTTGAAACATTTGTCATTTTGTTGTCCCTCAAACTCTTCTAGTTCATTATGAAATATATAAGTTGGAAACTATAGTCACCTTACTTAGTTATAGAACATTAGAACTTATTGCTCCTATGTAACTATTTTGGTACCTATTGACAACATCCCTAAATCACACTTTCCCACAATTATGAGTAGGCTATGTGATAATAGGGCAGTTTTCATACAGTAAAGCTGAGATGCTGAAAATAATCTGGGCCTTGTGGGTTCCAAGCCTGGATTTTGAATCCTTAGCCATGTGAACCTGGATATAACACATTCTATATTCCTCTCTCTCTGAAATGGGGATGTTGCTAAGCTCTATAAAATAGCGCACGTGAAAGCTATTCATAAACAGAACAGAGATATACAAATGCAAGATCTTATTATAACCATCAAATGCTATTGATATTGTTAGAATTTTCTGTCCAAAAGAACAGTATGGATCACATCTCCATTAAAAGCTTTTCTTTTTGTCACAGAAGTACTTAGAGTTTAAGAGTCTTTCTTGCTGCTATTCAAAACTCATCACATGAAAGGATCAAGTTTTTGGCTTCAGATAATTCTTTGGTATAAATTTCTTCCCTTTTTTGTTTTGCTTCCAAGATATGAGGGACTATGAATCATTCAAAGGACAACATGAATTCCTGAAACTTTTGCTTTTGTTTTAAAATTTAAGATGAGCATTCTAAAGTAAACTGATACTTTACAGTCAGCTCTGCAAGAAGCCACATACAATATCCTTTTATGAGGACAGTATTTGAAGTAGGGAAGGAAATTGGAAAAATAGTAAGCAAAAATCGAAATTGGAAATAAAATCTCCCATGATTAAACCACCACAGAGGTTGAATCTTGTTCTGTGGTCCAAGCATTTTCTTTTCTCCTTGTCTTATTTTTAACTATTAATCACGAAGACATGTGAGCTATTACAGATCAGATGATGTCCCCAAGTGATTTGCATGCTGTTTTTTTCTAAGCTACAAAGAGAGAAAACTGGGCAACCTACAAAAGTAGAACTTTGAAGGAAATTTAAATGTGATTGAAATATTTTTTGCAAGTCTGAGAAAGGTGTGGGGAATGTTGCTCTTCCAAGAACTTTTGTTTTTCTATGAAAACAACCAACAAGTGGCTCATTATGAATAGTTTTGAGGTTTTTTTCTTTTTCTTTCACGTCTTCTGTCAAGTGATCAACCAATGATCATCAAGTTTATACTTTTTAATCTCTAATCTTTGATACAGCTTGCCCCTGAGACCAAGGCTGTCATTCATTGGATTATGGATATTCCTTTTGTGCTTTCTGCCAATCTCCACGGAGGAGACCTTGTCGCCAATTATCCATATGATGAGACTCGGAGTGGTAGGTATCCTTTCTGCTTCTCTAAGCGGTTTAAGGCTTACTACTACTATCCAAAGGTTTATAAGGTGACTTCTGGAGTAGCCTTATAAGCTACCGGTCAATAAGTAGTTTTGCCTGTAGAAATCAATGTGTTTAACAAACATCCCTATTTCACATAGTGTTGGCATATTTGGCAGAAAAGGACTAACTTTCTTTGAAGTTGAGGCGAAGAGAAACATGACCTTAAGAGAGCACTTAGAGAAGAGAAAGGGAGAGACAGAAGTCAAGCACTTGGTTCAGTCCTGGCCCCTGGTGCATGGATTGATTATAGAGGTCACGTAGGTTTGTGTACCAGCCTAACAATGGAGGCAGCCTCTGGTGCTTGATCAGGGCCCCTGTGAACCACTGTACATACCTTAGCATGGCTTTGCATTTCTTTCACTGGATTCATGTCTGAGGGTGTCAGGGAGGAGAGGTGATCCTTCTTTTCCCTCTAACTAGTTTTAGTTAAGCTTCAGGCAAGATGAGCTTTATCTGTACCAGACAGAGTTTCAGCTTAATTTTTGTCGCTCCAGAACATTTCCTGGTTTGGAACCATTCTCAGGGACCTTTGAAGAGAAATCTCTTTGTAAACAAAGGGTAAGGATCTTAGATATTGGAAGCTTAGAGATTTGAAGACGGTCTGGTTAAACAACATTGTTAAATATACTTAGAGATTTTGTGATTTGTCAATAGCTGGGAAACTTGTAGGCCAAGCATATTTTATAATACAGGAGTAAGAATACATGGGATCAAAAGACCTAATACTTGCTTATGTAATACATATAGGAGATTTAAAAATAATAAAATGAAATGGTGAATAGTGTGTGTGAGAGTGGTTCATAGTGGCTATTGGGTTGGTATAGGTGTATATTTTAAATTAAAAATTTAAACAATGCAAATCTTGCTATTTTCACGGGTCCAATCTACTATGACCATACCACTTTTTTTCTTGTGAAGTTTTCAATTCTTACGTAGCATGTTCGGTCTCTCTGAATTCTACACTTTTTTTGGTATTAGGAATGGAAATTATATAATTAAGTGTAATTATTTGATAGTTAAATTTTCACCTCTTTCCCATAGCAATGTAGCTGAAAAATACATCAGTAATAGCTCAATGCCAAATTACTTTTCAGAAAACCAGTGGTGACTTTAGATCTGTGTCAATTCCTTTCGTCTTATGGATTTATTATTTTCCAGGTAGCGCCCATGAGTACAGCTCCTGCCCCGACGATGCCATTTTCCAGAGCGTGGCTCGGGCATACTCTTCTTTCAATCCGGCCATGTCTGACCCCAACAGGCCTCCCTGTCGCAAGAATGACGATGACAGTAGCTTTGTAGATGGAACCACCAATGGTGGCGCTTGGTACAGTGTCCCTGGTGGTGAGTTTCCACTTTGCTCTCTGATTATGACATTGAATTCCTTATAACTACCAATTAGATTTACAGAGTGATTTCCACTTAGAGAATCTTCAGTTGTCTTCAGTCATTAAGAAGTAGGCTGAACTCTTAATTCCTCCATTAATTTTATGCATGAATAATATGTAATTTTGTTTTTGTAGTTTTAAAAAAGTTGACATGCTAAATAAAGAAAAATAAACTGAAGCATTCAATGGGAAAATATGAAGTGAATATTGTTAATTACTCTACTTCTCAAGTTCAGGCCTTAGGCAATAAGATAGCATCCTTATCATCAATCAGCCTTGCTTTTACTATAGGTAAATGCATATTTTAGAGGGCATGCTGTGGTCTTGGTGCACACATCTTTTAATATTTTTTAATGATGGGATAAAGGGATTATTTGACACGGATTATTTAGTTTGTATTCACTAGTCTAATAAACACTATTAGATCAGGTAGGTTTTACAGAGTCTGCAAACACAAGGCCCTGTGCAGGCAGCAGCTGGAGGAAGTCCCTTCTTCAGCCACTAAGGCAGCCTTTTTGGCTTCCTGTGTCCCAACATGAACTTTATAGAGCTCATATTTTTGTAACCACCCTGATGACTAACAGTTGTGGGATACTACTGGACTCAACCAAGAATAAGGGTGAGACTAAATACATTGATACATTTTTTTTTCCTCTTTGCCTAAGAAAATTTTGCTATGGCCCACCTGGGAACAAAAAAGAGAGTTGGGGCAGCATTCAGTAACTATAGGGATTTGTTAGATATGGTTAATTTTGTTGCATTATGCCTGGAGAAAAATATTTTTCCTGTTTTTTTCCTGATATATGTTCATATTTTTTTGAAGGTTTTTTTTTTTAAATTTAAATTTTTTGTACACAAATGAGGTACTGCTGTTGTTTCTCTGGTTGTACACAAGTATAGTCACACCATTTGTGTAATCATACATAAACATAGGGTAATGATGTTTGTCTCATTCTGTTATTATTCTTACCTTCCTTCCCGATCTCACCTCCCTATTTTCCCTATGCAATCCATCCTTCCTCCATTCCTGCGTTCCTCCCACCCCGCATTATGTATCATCATCCACTTATCAGAGAAATCATTCGGCCTTTGGTTTTTTGGGATTGGCTAATCTTACTCATCATGACCATCTCCAACTCCATCCATTTACCTGCAAATGCCATAATTTTATTGTTCTTTATGGCTGAGTAATATTCCATTGTGTATATATACCACAGTTTCTTTATCCATTCATCTATTGAAGGGCATCTAGGTTGGTTCCAGAATCTAGCAATTGTGAATTGAGCAGTTATGAACATTGATGTGGCTGCATCACTGTAGTATGCTGATTTTAGGTCCTTTGGGTAGAGGCCAAGGAGTGTGATAGCTGGGTCAAATGGTGGATCCATTCTAAGTTTTCTAAGGAATCTCCACACTGCTTTCCATAGTGGCTGCACTAATTTGCAATCCCACCAGCAATGTATGAGTGTACCTTTTCCCCCACATCTTCACCAACATCTATTGTTGCTTGTATTCTTGATAATAGACATTCTAATTGGGGTGAGGTGGAATCTCAAGGTGGTTTTGATTTGCATTTCTCTTATTACTAGGGATATTGAACATTTTTTCATATATCTGTTGATTGCTTGTATGTCTTCTGTAAAGTGTCTGCCCATTTCCTAAGCCCATGTATTGATTGGGTTATTTGTATTCTTGGGGTAAAGTTTTTTGAGTTCTTTATAGATTCTGGAAATGAGTGCTCTATCTGAAGTGTGTGTGGCAAAGATTTTCTCCCACTCTGAAGGCTCTCTTTTGACATTGCTGATTGTTTCCTTTGCTGAGAAAAAGCTTTTTAGTTTGAGTCTGTCCCACGTATTAATTCCTGCTTTAATTTGTGCTTTTTTTTCATATTTAGGAAATCTGGTCCTAAACCCACATGATGAAAATTTGGATCTACTTTTTCTTCTGTTAGGTGCAGGGTCTCTGGTCTGATTTCTAGATCCTTGATCCATTTTGAGTTGAGTTTGTGCATGGTGAGAGATAGAGGTGTAGTTTCATTTTGCTGCATATGGATTTCCAGTTTTCCCAGAACCATTTGTTGAAGAGGCTATCTTTTCTCCACTGTATGTTTTTGGTGCCTTTGTCAAGTATGAGATAACTGTATCTATGTGGGTTTGTCTCTGTGTCCTCTATTCTGTACCATTGATCTACCTGCCTATTTTGATACCAATACCATGCCGTTTTGTTACTATTGCTTTGTAGTACAGTTGAAAGTCTGGTATTGGGATACCCTCTGCTTTAAAAGTTTTTTTAAAATTTATTTTAGTTGTAGATGACATAATACCTTTATTTTATGTGGTGCTGAGGACCAAACCCAGGGCCTCACACATGCCAGGTAAGCGCTTTACCACTGAGCCACGACCCCAGCTCCATGCTGTTTTTATTTATAGTTTGCATTTGACCAAATCAGTTTTGGTACTTTGTTCTTTTGTCACTTGATAACAAAGATCTTTGTCAGATTTAGCATTTAGGATAAATCAAATATGTCAGATGGAGAGTATAACATATTTCAGTTTTTATAAAAAATTAGTAATTCTTTTGGAGTTAACTTTTGAACAAATTGTGTATTGTCTGCCCAATATTGAATAATCTATGCTAGAAAAGTACAGACAATCATATTAGCAATAGCAGTAATATTAGTATTAATGTCTATGTCCCACAGTAATCAAACTGTCAAAGCAAACTTTGATGGTTTTAGTTCTCCACAGTGAATAAAATCAGTGACTTGGGTAAGGTTTTCTAGAAGTAGAGTCTGAGACTATGATTTGGATGTTCATTGAGAGAACACACTTTAGGAAAATCCTTAGGGATGCAGGGAAAGGGAAAGGATAGAGCTGAGCAAGGATGTCTCAGGTGAGATCCAGCCATTGCCAGAGCCATTGGGAGAAGGGTCCAGAGCACAAATCACAGGCAGGGTCATCTCTCTTTCTGGCAAGGGTACAGCCTTTGGTGATTGCATATCAGTTAGCCATTGGTTATGTCCTGCCAGAAAGAATTGGGGGTGAGAAATGGGAGAGTGTAAACTTCCAAATTGGGTGGCTCCTCTCAGCCATTTTCCAGGAAAGGGGAGCAGCATTTGTGAACTCTTAACAGCCAACACTTATAGCAGTTTGGGATGGGTACCTTGGCTCCATAAAAATGATCTGGTGGGCACCAACAGCATCCACTACTAAGATGAATTAGATTTAATTTCAATGAAAATTATCTGGATGCAGAATCTTTGGTGAAATTTTGAAATGTCATTAACAGTTATGATCTATGTGTGGACACTCACTGATTGTTGAATTAATATATAGTACATTATTAGGAGTCTCAGTCCCTCAGGAGTACACTATGATATGGATTGGACTTAAGAACAGTAGGTTAGATCATCCCACATGCCTGTTGGAGGCTTAGAGGGACGTGCATTTCTTTTAGGTCAGAAGGGATCAAGTCATTCACCTTGTCTTTTTTTGAAGCTCTTACAGCAACACAGAATGTGGCTGTCATCTGCTTTTGCATCCTGCATCAGCAGTGCATTAAGTTAAATAATCACTTATGTAGCCATTCCAATGGGATCCATATAGAATTTTATACATCTCATGATCTGTCAAAATAAAATACTTTACCTCCTCAGACTGGCCAGCCTCTTGCCAATTCCTTCCTCTCTATGGGAGCAGAGTTAATGCTTTTAAGGTAATAGTCTCCCAAGATTGTGTTCTGACCCTCTATGGAAGGTGATTTCCCTATGGTTTCCCATGGGGCTCCCCAGATGGCTCTCAATTCAGCAGAATGACCTGTATGTTTAGCCACCACATGCACATGCATGCATGTATTGACTTGCCATTTGGTGCTTCTGCAGGAATGCAAGACTTCAATTACCTGAGCAGTAACTGTTTTGAGATCACCGTGGAGCTTAGCTGTGAAAAGTTCCCACCTGAGGAAACTCTGAAGAGCTACTGGGAGGATAACAAAAACTCCCTCATTAGCTACCTTGAGCAGGTAAGCATAGTGTCCAGCATCAAATGAAAGATTTAGGAGAATTTAGACCGGAGGTGTAATAGTCTTGTAGGAGGAGACCCCAGGGAGCCTGGGTGAGTCTGGGTGAAGATCCCGTCTTTGGAAAGCAGGTGGCAGTAGGTTCAGTTAAGCTTTCACTTGTCATAGACTTCATGGCTCATGAATATTCACTGAGAACTGACCACACTGGAAAGTTGTGAAGTGAGGCAGAATCTTGCAGATAAGGGAAATCCTAAGATCATCTCCCAGCCTGATCTCAGTGGCCCTGGAGGCACCTGAAGAAGGGCCAGGACAAGAGGAGGGAAATGAGGCACTTAAGGTGCAAAACATAAGGAATTCACTCTCAGGGTCACATGAGTATGAGATCAGCTCCTGAAAGTGTCTCCTTCAATGCCCTGGTGCCTCACTTTTCTTACCCTCAACTCAGCTAGATCCCAGGTAATAATAACAACAATGCATGTTTATTGAGCATTTACTATTTAGGCATATTGCTAATATATATAATGCCTTATATGTAATAATTATGTGCTTAATCCTTATGACAACCTTGAGAAGGATGTTGTATTACCACTACCATCATCACCATCACTTGTGAATTAAAGATGAAATCAGAGGCTTAGAGAGGTCCAGCAGTTTCCTGGAGCTATTCAGTTAGAATTTGAAACCAGGTTGTGTGTCTGGAATCTCCATGCTATACCACCTCTCATGATGTAATCCTATAATCTGCAATCACTATGCAATCATTCCAGGGGGGTCTGTATAGAATTTTGGGAATCTCACAATCTGCCAAAATAAAATACCTCACCTACTCAAACTGGTCACCCTTTGCCAACTCCCTCCCCTCTGTAGGCATTGGCATCGGGCAGCCCGTGGTGAAAGACCTAAAGGCTTGGTTCATTGCCTGCAATGCCTTGACTGTTTTTAAATTCCATTCTGTGTGTGGCTATTTATGCCTAAAGTCAAGTAGAGTGATGTGATTTTATTTGCCAACAGATAGTCCAGACTAATTTGTTCAGCCAATTTTTCATAAACAAATGCTTGAAATAAATATGTATACATATGTGTATACATATATAGTCCTGGGAATTCAGAATAGGGTTCTTGGAGTCATAAATAGGATTTACTGTAATTGGTGCCAATAAGATCATCACCCTGATCAACAACTAAAAATTGCCTTAGGTTGTCTCAGTTCTTGAGAAAATAAATACAATATAAAACAAAAGAAAAAAAATTCATGCCTTCAGGAGGGAGGATGATACTTGTCATCTTTATGGTGGTGGGTATACATGCATCCAGTTCATCCGATATAGAAATAAGCTGAAAAGAAGAGGGATGAAATTACAGTCCTGCTTTAAGGTACTTGGAATGTGAATTTGCTGTCCACAGAGCCATGTGATCAGTCTTGGTGTGACGTCCTGTTAGGGTGCTGGCTGTGTGGAAGTAGTAGAATGGGGTTTGTAAGGAGAGCTCCTAGGATACTGCAGTTCAGGGGATCTAAGTCTGATGAAAGATCAGTGTGGACAGTCAGAAGTCCTGCTTTGTGCCTGTTTCCTTGATAATAGTGGCAATTAGTAATTGGACACCTGGTCCTAAAAATCTAAGCAAAGATTAGTTTACAACTCATGGAAAATAGAAAATAGGTAATTTGAAATATCTAATTCTGTAATGGTTGAGAGGAAATCTCAAAGGAATGTTTTCAGAAACTAGCATTGTAAGGCTAATTAGGGTAAATAGTTTGCTAAGAAGAGCTTCCCATTCAATAGCTTTGGAATAAGCTGATTCTTGAAATTCTCAGAGAATTGTTCCTGGGCACTTGCATCAGAATCTTCTAAGGTTCCTGAGTTTCCTGACCTATCACTGAATCATACTCCCTGGAAGGCAGGAAAATAAGAAGATGCTTAATGTAAAGCATATTTTTAGGCCATTTCTAATATGGGATTTTTGGTTGTTCTTGACCTCCACAGATACACCGAGGAGTGAAAGGATTTGTCCGGGACCTTCAAGGTAACCCAATTGCCAATGCAACCATCTCCGTGGAAGGAATAGACCATGATATTACATCTGGTGGGTGTTTTTTGCTGTGATCCAGCATTACTTACAAGAGAATAACTTTTTATTATCATAATTATGCTATAAGCCAAACAGCAAGAT
>JAJEJO010004297.1:41213-59023 GCA_020662805.1 Glaucomys volans | reverse complement strand
CCCAGCCCTATTTTGTATTTTATTTAGAGACAGGGTCTCACTGAGTTGCTTAGGGCCTCGCTAAGTTGCTGAGGCTGGCTTTGAACTCGCGATCCTCCTGACTCAGCCTCCCAAGTCGCTTGGATTACAGGCGTGCGCCACCACTCGGCTCTGCCCAGCTTTGACCTAGGCCGGCCTTGGGAACAGGTCAGGCACAGTGAAATTCTGCTGTGTGTAAAAATCTGAGTGCAGTAGGTGGCGCCCTGTCCCCAGCTGTCACCCAGAGCTGCGAGGTGGTGCTGTCCACTGCCTGGGGTTTGCAGTTGTTCAGAACAAAATGAACCAGCTGGAGTTCAGCCCGAGTGGCTTTTCTAAGGAGCTGTGAGTCGGTGGACTGTGGGAAGGAGTGAAAAGAGTAGGAGATAAGGTAACTCCCAGCATATTGTGTGTCTCACACATTTGTTTGCTAATCCTTAAAATAAATCCAGGGGTATTCAGGATGATACAGGATATTACAGAATTGAGGTGTGATGTTAGTTATTTCTAGGTTGAAAGCCCCATTTTCATCTTCTCAGTTTGGAGAATATGGTGTATTTCCCCAGAAAAATCTACCTCCTCCTGATAAGTATTTACTCACTCATTTTAGTTTAACGGTTACTTATTGGGATCTTTTAAACAATAACAATATTTTTCTAGCCATAAATTTTTAATACTATTTTCAGACCTTGTAATTAAATAACTGTTGAATTATTTTCCAAAGCACTGTATATTACTACTTCTTTCCTAACCTTCACATTTGTAGCTTGGATTTTTAAAAAAGTTTTGCCTTTAACATTTGTCCTCTAAAACTCCATTTATTTATTCATTCAACAAATATTTATCAACATCGCACTAAGTTCCAGCATGCCTTCCCAACCAGTGGTCCAGAATCGTGCCAAGGGTCTACCTCCTCTAACCTCCCCCCCTTCGCTTAGCCCTCAGGGAGGGTGGAACTGAGGCATGGATACTTCTGGACACAGGAAACCTGCTCTCTGTTAACCCTTGTGTGCCATGTAAATGCCATTCTCTCTGTATTCCATAATGCAAAATGTTGAGGAAAATCTGAAAGTCTAGGGAATAACTAGGAGGAATGGAATTATTTCTGAGGGTTCTAGGACTCTCCAGCCTTTTGAGGGCAGGGGAATAAGAAGCAACTAACAAGGCAGTCGAAGACAGAAGTAAAATGAAGTGTGTGGTCCTGGAAGCTTAGAAGAATTTCAAGAGGGAGTAATAAAAAGTGTCAATCAAATGAGATGACTCTTGTGAATGAATGAATAGATTTAGCTGTATGGAGAATCTTGACAAAATCTGTTTCAGGGGAGTAAGTGGTAGGAGCCTGATTAGAGTGGGTCCCAGAGAGAAGAGGAAGAGACTTTCGTGGCACAGAATACTGACAATCTTTCCAGAAATTTTGCTATAAGCATAGAAGATGAATGTGGCATTGGCTGAAAGGAGATGGACCTAGAGATAGATCGGAAGATGTGAGGATGCACCTATGTCTTGAGATCAAAAGCTTGGTCCTTGCCTCTGTTGCTGATCCAATAAAGAGAACAATGTTTTGAAAAAAAAGGAAAAAAAGATTTCATTGGTTAGCTAGCAAATGAGAAAGGCAGGGGACTCCTATCTCAGAGGTCATGATTCTGTCATGGGGAACTGTGCGCTTTAAAGAGTGGATGCAAAGGTTAAACTCCAGGTGTGTCTATCCGGAGTCATAATTCATGTCCAAGTGGTAGCCTTGAGAGAGAGAGAGCCATTTCTTTGATCCACTGGTACCATCTTTCAAGTCTAGATTTCTTCATTCCTGTATATCGTCGTCTTGTCGCCCGCAACAAAGACGCGATCCCGGGAATGTGTACGCAGCTCTTCATTTTGCGTGCACGTTTCTTTCTCTTCTTTCTCCTCTGTCTCCTTTTTTCCCTTTTCTCCCCCTCAGTTCCCTTCATATGGCCTGCAAGTCTTCCTTCATTTTTGATGGTGTTCCCTCCACCCTTTCCATTTCTCTGTCTCCCTCTTCCCTTCCCCCCCTCAGTCCCTCAGTGTCTCAGTCTCCGTCTCCGTGTGTCTGTCTGTCTCTCTCTCTCTCTCTCTCATACCCTCAGTTGACCAATCACAGAACTTCCACGTGCAGCATGCACGGGCAAGCAGACAAAGGCTTAAAGCACGAGCCGGACACACGTGTGGCCAGTTTACAACCAACCGATAGGAATAACTTTCGCAAAGATACACCTGTTTACTCCGTGGCAACAGCAAAACTGGCATACCGCCAGCTGCCATCTTAAGAGACCATAGGGAGTGTCCGGACCACCCTGACCGCTCCCCCTTTTTTCTTTTATAAAAGAATGGCAGGGACCGTGCCTGTCCTAGGTTGAGTGGTCAATACTTGTTCTTACACGTCCTCAAAGAATGCATAGCTTGATGCACCTTCTGTCTTAGGTTGATACAAGATCACCACCTCATTCCCTGCCTTTGAACACCGGTCCAGCATATTGAGCCATATAGCAGGGGAGCTGCCCGACTCCATGGCAGACAAGGCCTGATGAAGGGCTTGTCGATCTATTATTTGAGCCTTACATAAGGCAATTACCCAACGGAGCAAAAACAATATTGCTATTATCAAGAGAAGCAGCATTGCAAAGAATCCGAACCACTGTTTTCCAAAAGTTAGAAAAGATTGGAACATTTTAAACATCTGTCCGGTTGAAAGAGGCTGTGCTTTAGTAGCATTGATAGTCAATATTTGAAAAGTTAGAGTATATGGCAGACGTGATGCAGAGTACACTTGCCTGATTAAATAGTAGGAAAAGGAATGGGGGGTACACACGCACAGGTGTAGGCCTAAAGGTAATATTGACGTTACAGGTGTTAATAGTAACATTAGATTCAATTGTTCCTCCCCCATAAGAATAACTACAGTTTTTTACACTCCCACCATTAATCACGGCCATAGCACTAATTTGAGTGCAGGTGCTTTTGCGATTACATAGCAGCCATATATCAGATGGATTAGCTACAGACGACACGAGAGGATTTTGAAAAGAAAAGTTAAGTCCCTTCATACTACTATTCTCATAGGTAGAAAATCTTGGAGAGAAGGTAAAGCTGTGGTCGGGAGTAACAGACAGCAGATAGGTGGTGCAGTTGGTGCAACTCTGTCTGGAGGATGGAAGTTCTCTAATTTTAGGTCCTTAAACTTTGCCTCTAATTCCTCCCAAGTTCTTCCTCATCCTCACTTCCTGTTTCTGAGGACTTAACAGACCACAAAGATTGTTCTTCCTTAACTTCCTCTAGAATAGTGTTTCCCTCCTCTATAGAATCCTTAAATTTGTCTTTTTTAGCAGGCAAACAGCCCTTTTAAAGGAGTCCCATTGGCTTTCAGAACCCATTTTACCATTTAAGCCACTTCTCCGCAGACCTGATTAAGCCACTTTACCGTGGACCTTGGATTGTCGCTTCCCGCGAGCCTTAGTTGCTCCTTGGCAAACTTTCCTTTAAATCTCTCCACTTTACCGTGGACTTGTGGATCGTTGCTTTTACCGCGAACCTTAGTTGCCTTTGGCAAACTTTTGTTAATTTTTATTTCTCAGGTTTCGGCCCCATTTATCGTCGTCTTTGTCGCCTGCAACAAAGACGAGATCCCAGGAATGTGTACGCAGCTCTTTATCTTGAGCGCCCATTTCTTTTTTTTTCTCGCCCTCTTTTTCTCTCCCGTTTCCTCCCTCTCCCTCTTCCCTTCCCCCCCTCAGTGTCTTCGTCTCCGTCTCAGTCTCCGCGTGTCCGTGTGTCTGTCTCTCCGTCTCTCTCTCTCTCTCCTTCCTTCCTTCCTTCCCTCCTTCCTTCCTTCCCTCCCTCCCTCCTTCCTTCCTTCCCTCCCTCCTTCCTTCCTTCCTTCCCTCCCTCCCTCCCTCCCTCTCTTATACCCTCAGTTGACCAATCACAGAACTTCCACGTGCAGCATGCACGGGCAAGCAGACAAAGGCTTAAAGCACGAGCCGGACACACGTGTGGCCAGTTTACAACCAACCGATAGGAATAACTTTCGCAAAGATGCACCTGTTTACTCCGTGGCAACAGCAAAACTGGCACACCACCAGGTGCCATCTTAAGAGACCATGGGGAGTGTCCAGACCACCCCAACACCTGTAGAACGAAGTCAGTGAGCCAAAGGGAAGATAACTGGACTTAGGATGGGCAGATTGTTAATCTTGCTTCCCCTGAGGTTAGTGGCGGGAAGAGGAAGAGGGGAAGGAAAAAAATATGTTAGCTTTAGAATAAGCCTCCAGTGGTTGAGCAGCAAGGTTTCTATTTAACGCCCGAAGTGGACCCTGTCGCAGTTCCAGAAGCACCGATTCAGGAAATTGGGAGATTGAAAGGGGCCAGCCACGACGAGGTAGAGAGTTGGAAGTCATCCAAGGCTGGTGGTTTGCCAGGTGTGTATGGCCAGGGGAGAAAAGCGAGTGAGGTGAGGGCATGTGATAAGATGGTGGACCATGGAACTCAAGGGGAAGGAGCCCAGGGGAGCGGAGGGGATCAGATCACAACTTTGCTTAAGAATTCTCTAGAGGACTTGTTGATATCACGGTTCCTGGAAGGTGCTCCAGGCTGACAGATTCTTCCCAAATCTTTAGAAATCTAAATGTTTTTGCTTGGCTGGGCACAGTGGCTCAGGGTTGTAATCCCAGCAGCTTGGGAGGCCTAGGCAGGAGGACCACAAGTTCAAAGCCAGCCTCAGTGAGGCCCTAAACAATTTAGGGAGACCCTGTCTTAAAATATAAGAAAAGAGCTGGGGATATGTCAGTGGTTAAGTGTCCCTGGGTTCAATCCCCAGTACTAAAAAAAAAAAAAGAAAGAAAAAAAGAAATCTTAATGTTTTTTTTTAAAAAGGAAAGGTTTATTGCCCAGAGCATTTTTATTTTTTATTTTGTTTTTTATTAATTAATTTTTTTGGTACGTTGTAATTATAGCGGGATTAATTGTGACATGCTTGTACGTGCACATAACATAATTTGGTAAATTTCATTCCTTGGAACCTCCTCCCTCCCCCGACTTTCCTCTACTGGCCTCCCTCCTATAGAAATCTAAATTTCTGACTACCTGTGGGATTCTGATGAGACTATCTTTGAGCCATACTTTGTGAAAGAGCTATCTAGCTTACACCACCACGTCTTTCCCTGGAAAGAATCAAATCATGGTGTCCAGATGCTCTGACCCCATTGCTTGGGGGCTTTGTGTGTCTTTTTATCTGTGTAAGATTCCTGACATGAGTAGAAGATCCATGATCTTAGAAGATTCACTAGACAATTTAGTGTTAAGGTCTTTAAAGTAGTTCTAAGAGATGAGGAATGTAGGGAGAGCTTCACACCTCCTTCCATGGACCTTCAGCTCATTGCCCACATAGCTATTTTGAAAATGGGGACTCAAGGAAGTTGAACTGAGCTATAGTGAAGATTCATTGGATGACACAATTATGCGTTTTGCTTATGCAAACACCTGCCTTTTGTTTTGATGTTCTGTTTTTCCTACAGCAAAGGATGGTGATTACTGGAGACTGCTTATTCCTGGAAACTATAAACTTACAGCCTCAGCTCCAGGCTATCTAGCAATAACAAAGAAAGTGGCAGTTCCTTATAGCCCTGCTGTTGGGGTAAGTAATCATAATAACAACTAAGGTCTATAATTATAATTAAGCTGGTAAGAATCCAGCAATCACCATTGTCTAGCACATTTAAGTAACATATTTAATCTTTATAATAGCCCTGTGAGGTAGGTTCCATCATTATTATGGTCACTTAACAGATGAGGAAACTGAAGCCTAAAAATGTTAAGTGATTTTGCCCCAGATCTAATTGGATAATTTAATACCATTCAGTGTGAAAATCTATTATTATTTCTCAGTTTTTGAAGAGATTCCTAAGAAAATGAAATAACTTAAATAACATTAAATTTTTTATTTGCTAACCTTGGTTTCAATCTAAATGGAATTCTGTTTCCATTGTGTTTTTATCTCTAGCACCTAGCATAGTGCCTTATTTAGTAAGTATTTGAGAAATGTGACTACTGCAAGATAATTTTAGGCATTAACTGACATGTATTAAGCACATACTATGAACTTCTATCCCACCCCCACTACCTATTGTGAGTCAGCACCTGCATATCAGAGAGAACATTTGACCTTTGGTTTTTTGGGATTGGCTTATTTCACTTGGCATAATATTCTCCAGTTCCATCCATTTATTGTCAAATGCCATAGTTTTATTTTTCTTTATGGCTGATTATTATTCCATTGTGTATATGTACCACATTTTCTTTATCCATTCATCTGTTGAAGGACATCTACGTTGGTTCCATAGCTTAGCTATTGTGAATTGAGCTGCTATAAACATTGATGTGGCTGTGTTAGTGTAGTATGCTAATTTTAAGTCCTTTGGGTATATATGGAAGAGTGGAATAACTGGATCAAATGGTGGTTCCATTCCAAGTTTTCTGAGGAATCTCCATACTGCTTTCCATAATGGTTGCACCAATTGGCAGTCCCACCAGCAATGTATGAGTGGGATGCATACATCCTCACCAACATTTATTGTTACTTATATTCTTGAAAATTGCTGTTCTGACTCGAGTAAGATGAAATCTCAGTGTAGTTTTGATTTGAATTTCTCTAATTGCTAGAGATATTGAACATTTTTTCATTTATTTGTTGACCTTCATATTTCTTCTTCTGCGAAGTGCCTGTTCTGTTCCTTTGCCCATTTTTTAATTGGGTTATTTGTTTTATTTTGGTGTTTTTGAGTTCTTTATATATCCTGGAGATTAATACTGTGTCTGAGGTGAAGGTGGCAAAGAATAGACATTCATTACATTAGATAAAGAGGAATGAAGGGAAGGGAGGTGGGATGGGAACAGGAAAGACAGATTGAATTTGACATAACTTTCTTATGTTCATATATGAATACACAACTGTTAAAGCTCCACATCATGTACAACTGCAAAAATGGGAAGTTATACTCCATGTATGTATCATACATCAAAATACACTCTACTTTCATGTATATCTAAAAACAACAAATAAAAAACATACTATGAGCTTAGTGCTACCAAAAACTATGTCATATTTAAGTAGAGCTAATTAATTTTGTTAAGAAAGTGATGGTGATAGTGCCAAAATTTCTAGAGCAGGATTTGACTGCTGTCTTTATTGAGACCATAGGGTGACCTGCAGTATTTCCAATCAAAAGGTTTACTTGAGAAAAATGTATTATATTTGAGTTTATGCACCCAAAGTTTGGAGTACAAATGCTTTGTTTTTGCAAACAAAATATCTCGAGTGTTTCAACTGGTGTTTTGATTTGGATTGTGTGTATGTGTGTACATTAGGCTCTAAGAGTATTAAAATAAGGAAGTTAATTTGGGCTACTGAAAACTGGAAAAAAAAAATTAAATCGGGAACAGGTTGTAAAACATTCAACTATGATGCTCCTTAGTCTTTCTAACAGGCTGCAGTTCAAAGAGGTTAGTGAGTACATAATCCCATTCCAAAATATCCAGGGTTCCAGTGGTCACATCAAGGAACTCTTAGTTCATGGAATGGGAGCCTGAGATGGACTGGGTTGTGGGTACGCATTTAGACTCACCCTTACTGCAGGAGTATGTGGATTCCCCATAGACCTGATGAAGCCCCCCACATCACAGAGAGAGTGGGTGTGGAGATGCGTGCTTCTGTTAGTTTCTTTAACAAATTCATGATTCTGGAAAGCAGGACCTGGTGGACTGTGACCTGCCCACTGAAAGGGTTTCGTGTTCCCACTCCTATCAGGAGAAAGTTCATGGCTGGCAGAAGGGGCTCCCTGAATAGTCAAGGCATACAATTCACCATCGTTACATCCTTTTATGAGTGGAAGAGGCTGGGGAGAGGACTTTGTTGAACTGTATTTGTCTTTGATGCTATTAGATCAAAGCACAATTGAGACATAATGGCTTTTGGTTTTTTCCTCCTGAAAGAATATTTCATTTAAACAAGATTTTTAAGGGTCTACTTTAATTCATTTGGCTGGATTGAGTGTATTCTATAAACTCTAAAACTGCTCTGATTGTTTTTATTTCACTTTTTAAAAATATGCAGTTTGATAACAATGTTACTGATTTTTCTCCTTTAGGTTGATTTTGAACTGGAGTCATTTTCTGAAAGGAAAGAAGAAGAGAAAGAAGAATTGATGGAATGGTGGAAAATGATGTCAGAAACTTTAAACTTTTAAAAAAGGCTTCAAATTAGCTGCTTTTAATCTATCATATAATGTAGTATGATGTAATGTGGCCATTTTATTTTAGATTTTGTGCAGTTAATATTTAACTTTGATTTATTTTTTAATCATTTAAATATTACTCAATATTACTTAAATAGACTCTTAGGTAAAAATATAAGAATCTAATCTATTTCATTCTCATATATAGCATTCATTTCCCTACATATATTACACAAAGGACTATAGAAGAGATTGAAGTAATCTTGCCATTTTAGGCTTAAATGCACTATTCCAGGTGTTGCTTACAGTACAGAACTTTGGGGATAATATTAGCTTTTAAAAATTAGTGAAGTTCTTTAATGTAATTGGTGACAATGCCACATAATGAATGCCATTGAGAAGGTCAACAGATAAAGCTTGGAGTTATGAGCACTCTACTGCAGGAATTAAATAGTTCAGTATAAATTGTCATTTGTCTCTTGTGCTGACTAGCTACATAAGCATGATCCTATTAATGCATTTTTGATGGAAAGAAAATGTATGTTTACCAAGAGGTTTTATGAACAGAATGAAAACTGACTTTTTGCCTGTACTTGTTGGGGCAATATTGTTATATCATTCAGCCTGTTAACACTACTTCAGAGTTTAGAGCCAATTGTAGATTGGCTCAGAATTGCTTTGTGAATGAATAAAGGTTAAAAAAAATCTCCATGGTGTGCATCTTAATTCTCTATGATTTTTGGTCTAAGTTGTGGTCTCACGATGAAAAAGAGGTATTTATTTCCTTGAGAGTATCTTCTCATTTGTTTATCTTCTGCACTTTAAAATTTATTGACTGCAACATGCCAAGCAGGGGGCAGGCTGTGCATTGCTGTGTTGAATGAAAGGTTCTGATTCCATGGATCTTTTTATGGACAAAGACTTTAAATAATATAAACACAAATCAATATGTAATTATGCAGTGCGATGAGTAAAGTGGAAAGAAAGAACAGGATGTGGAGAGAAAGGATGACAGAGTGACTTAAACTGAACTGGGTGAGGATGGTTAGGAATTTTTAAAAAATACCTAAAAAGCCTAGACCTAAAATGTGAGTGGGTAAGGGCAGTGCAGAGTGGCCAAGGATAAGAATGTGTGGGTTCACCAAAGAACCACATAACCCAATTTATGGGCAAATGTATGAAATAGACACTTCTCAATAGAAGAAATACAAATGGCCAATGAATATATGAAAAAAATGTTCAGTATCATTAGCAATTAGGGAAATGCAAATCAAAGCTCCACAGATTTCATCTCACACCAGACAGAATGGCAGCCATCAAGAATATAAATACTAATAAATGGTAGGATGTGAAGAAAAAGGAAGAGTTTTACAAGGTTGGTAGGACTATAAATTAGTACAACTACTATGGAAGTTATGGAAGTAGTACAACTACTATGGAAGTAAATATGGAGGCTTCTAAAAAGACTAGGCATGGAACCACAATATGAGCTAGCTGTATCATTCCTTGGTACTTATCCTCAACAACTAAAGTCGTCATACTACAGCGATACATGCATACCCATGTTTATAGCAGCACAATTCACAATAGCCAAACTCTGGAACCAGCCTAGGCATCCATCAGTGGATGAATGGATAAAGAAAATGTGGCGCGTGCACACACACACACACACACACACACACAAACACACACAATGGGGTTTTATTCATCCATAAAGAAAAATTAAAATATGTCATTTTCAGGAAAATCAATGGAACTAGAGACCATTGTGTTAAGTGAAATAAGTCAAACTCAGAAGGTCAAGGCTCATATGTTTTTCTCTCATGTGGAAGCTAGAGAGAAAAAAGGAAAAGAAAGATGGGGGTGGAACTCATGAAAATCAAAGGGAGATCAGTAGAGGAAAGGGACCAAGGTGTGGGAGGAGAGGTGGAAGGGGGAAGTGACATTAGCCAAATTATATTGCTATATTTTGTGCAAGTACAAATAGGTAGACAACAAACACCATCATTACGTGCAACTGTAATGAGCCAATAAAATGTGAAAAAAATGTGTGTGTGTGTGTGTGTGTGTGTGTGTGTGTGTGTGTGAGAGAGAGAGAGAGAGAGAGAGATTGTGAATGGTAGGGTGGTGGTGGTGGTGGTGATGGTATGGTTGATCAATGCTCCAGGTAAATATTTTGCTAAAATAGTGTCAACTGATGTAATAATAATCTCCTGAATACATAATGGCTTAGATACAACTGAAGTGTGATTTTTGTCTAGATAACTGTACAATTGCCACAAAGTACTGGGGGAGGAAGCATCGGGCAGAAGACAAAGATGAGGTAGTTTTTCTCCATACAGCCTGCGACCTGTGTGTGTGTGTATGCGTGTGTGTGTATGGGTGTGTGTGTGTAAGTAATTGGGGATTAAACCTGGGGGTGCTCCACCACTGATCCACATCCCCAACCACTTTTACTTTTATTTTGAGACAAATCTTCAAGGCTGCACTCACGCTGGCAATCCTCTTGCCTTAGCTTCCCCAGTTGTTGGGGTTACAGGCGTGCACCACCATGCCTGGATTCTGGGACCCATTCTGACAGATCTGCCACCTCCCACCTGTGTGCATCAGTGTGACATAGGTGGCCATCTCCATTCAGCCAGTGGGAAAGGGGAAAGAGCATGGAGGAGCACTGGGGGATGTTCTTATCAGCAGGGTGGGAAATGGCTCACATCACACTGCCTTGACTTGGATTCCTGGCCATGACGACTGTAAGGGAGTCTGGGAAGCGTCGTCTAGCAGTGCCCCTGGGTAGGTGAGGCTAGTGGACTTTGGGGAACATCTAAGTGTGTCTGCCAGATGGCAGGAACAGCAGGCACAAAAGCATCGGGGGAGGAAAGATCATAGCTTGTTGGAAGTTTTTAGAAAAAGAAAACTTGAAGGAGAGAGTTGTGAGAGGTGGGAAATGGAGCCCAGGAAGTAGACAGGAACAAAACCATGCAGGGTCTGACAGACCAGAATTGAGGGTTTAGGATTTTGTTTTGGAATCACTGAATGTTCGTGAGTCTGAAGGAACATGATCTAATTTATGTATCAAAGATGATTCTTGTTTCTGAGTAGAGAGTAGTAGAGACCTGGTGGGTTGCAGGGGTCCAAAAGAGGGGTGACTTGGATTAGGTCGTGACAGTAGAGATGAGAAGTAGGTGGCTTTGTGACATATTTCAGAGATAGAATTGATAGGTCTTGGTGAGGATGTGAATGTGGGTGCTGAGGGAGAGGCAGCTGTCAAAGATGACTTTGTGTTTCTAATTTGAGCAACTGGGCCCATCAGGGAAGGTGAGAAGAAAATAGCTTCAGGATAGGAAATGCTAACTTTGAGGTGCCTTTGCTTGTGTGGGAGACAGAGGCACACAATTTCTATTTAGAGCTAAATAGAAATAGAAATTTCTAAATAGAAATTTGGGATTGGGGATAGAGCTTTGGATATATTGGGTTATAGATAAGGTGGCCATATGACTTTTTCATCCAAACTGGGGCACTTTTGAGAATGAAAAGGACACAGTTAATCATGTCATGGCAGTAGGTATTATCCAGAGCTATCTGGGACACACCTGGGAATAGTCACTTACATATGGGAGATCTTAAAGCCATGGGAACATACAAAATGTTCTAGAAGAAGCCTATCAAGTGAGAAGAAAAATAGGGTCTGGATTGAGCTTTGAAGAACTTCAAAATTTTTCTTCTGGTAGTTTATATATGATAGGATCTGTTTGACTATGTTATGCTAAGAAGCACCCCCAAATCTCAGTGTTATAACCTTAACAATAATTTATATTTCGTGAACTCTGTAGGTTCATGTAGATTTCAAGGAAATTTATCCTGCTTGGTGATATAGGATGTTTCCACCTTGTGGCCCTGCCATCTCATGCAATCTCTCGTCTTGGTCATAGCAATTGATGAATGGGGTCACTCTTGTGCACAGCTCTTTGGCTAGAACTAGTCACAGCCTTGCTTAACAACAGTGTTTGTTGAAGCACGACATCACTGCGGTGGTCCCCCTCTTGGTTGCCAATACAACTTTCCTCCTCTTTCTCAAATATAGGATTTATCCCACAAGGGAGGCAATTTAAAGTCAAATCAAATTAGGACTTTTGGATCTCTGAGTGATGCTCTGGTAGTCTTTAGATCAGGACAGCATGTGGCCACTCCTGCCTCTGAGAAATAGGAACTAAATAGGCTGTGTGTACTCCTCATAGCCAGCACATGGTGGAAGAAGAGCATGGAGACAATTTTATAGTTTCTCTGTTTTGGGAGTGGAAACATCCCTGGTATCAAAATTGATCTACCCTCTTGGAAGAGCTCCTTACTGTTTCTATGGTCAACACCTCACTCTCGAACTCTCTCTCATTCACTCAGGACTCAGGTTGTTGGAGGCCACACCCTGCATAGCTGGGGATCTCGGGCACCCCATCCCCCAGTCATTGCAGGGGGAACTTGAGAATTTACTTTTCATTGCCTGAGTCTGAAAGTGACTATTCACTCGACCTTGCCTAAGTGAATAGAACGCAGGAAACATGCGGGAGTGAGGAGCCATGCGTCTCTGCCACAGGCCATAGTGCCAAGGGACTACCCATTCTACCACCAGAAGGGGGCATTTGTTCCATAGTCTTGTCCTTGCAACCACTTTTCATGACATCAGGGTTCTAGGCTGGTCACTATCCTGGACACACTCTTATCTACTCCAGTTTTACTGAATGAGGGGTCATCTGAGAGTTGTTGGAGGGAAACCCTTTTCCCCTGGTTTCATGCTCCTTCCTGCTGAGTTCAGTTACCTGACTGTTAGGTGATGACAGGTGTGCAATCAGGTGGCACAAATCTGCTTGAAGGAGTGGAAACTTCCCCTTTTCCTTCCCAGAGGCAGCTCCAGCCTTTCCTGTGGGTGCCGAGGTAGGCTTGGGTGTGTGTTGGAACAGGATGGGCGTTGGGACATCATTTTCTCCAATAATTTGTCAGCAATAAAGTGGACAGTTTAACCTGCCTGTTGGTCTCCAATTAATCTTACTTTTCAACTGGTTCTGAACACAGGAATGGGAGAAATGGATATCTTATGTTGAATTCTTAAGCTTTTTAAGAGGTATAATTCTTTAGTTTCATAGGTGTGGCATCTCTCTCGTTTGAATACTGTACTTCTCTTAATACAGAGCAAGCTGATACTGACATTTTTTGGAAGTTATGTTATAGTGTTGCTTCATATAAACTTAGCATAAGTGAAAATTGCATTAAGATTTTTGATGTGGTTTTGTAACTGAAGGGCAAGGACAGGGAGGATATGCAATTCAGGGTTAAACAGATCTGGGTTATGAACAGCAGAGTCAAATTGTTTTAGGCAACAAAAATCTAAAAGGGAGGGGCCTGGAGAGCTGATTTTAATTTAATTTTTTCCCCCATCCCTCTCTCATTGACAAAGAAAACCAGACACACAGTATGGGAGGAATGGCTAACCTTAACTCATATTTCGATTGCCAATTCTTCACATAAACAAAGATAAACATTATTTGCAGAGAGGGAACTCTGAACTTGGATATTCATATTTTATTTATACAGACAACCTCTGAAAGCTTTCCACGACTTGGTGCTGTGGGAGGCTGAAAAAGCCATCATGTGTTCCAACATATTACTCAACTTCCTTTTGCAGAATTCTCACGAGGATTGTCTTCTGTGGTTACTATTGGATGGCATTTGGAGTTTCTGCCTCAAAAATGTCAAGATAGAATAGACCCAGGCTTTTACGTCTCACCTTGTATTTATATCACATCCTGGTTTTGTTATTAAAATAAACATCATTCTAAGTACTTATCCATGCTCTGATTCTTTACACTTTTTCTTTGTGTTTCCCTTCCTTCCACTCATTCATCCTTCCTTCCTTCCTGTATCTATCTCTCTCTCTCTCTCGCTGTCTCTCTCTCTCTTTCTCTCCCTGCCTGCTAGAGGATGACCTTATGAATCAACTCAATCATGACTTGAGTTTATAGGGTAGTATATAATTCTAGTTTTATGTGATTGATTTAAATCACAGCAAAATTCCCCAAGAATCAGTGTTTTAAGCCATAAAGAAAAATGAAATTATGGCATTTGCCAGTAAATGGATGGAACTGGAGACTATAATGCTGAGTGAAATAAGCCAATCCCACAAATCCAAAGGCTGACTGTTTTCTCTGATATGCAGATGCTAACACACAACTGGTTGGGGGAGAATAGAAGTTCATTGGATTAGATAAAGGGGAATGAAGGGAAGGGAAGGGGAATGCAAATCGGAAAGACATAACTTGAGAATTGGACATAACTTTACTAGGTTCATATATGAATGCACAACCAGTGTAACCCCACCTCATGTACAACCACTAGAATGGGAAGTTATACTCCATGTATGTATGATATGTTAAAATACACTCACTGTCATGTACATCTTAAAAGAACAAATTAAAAAAAAAACAAAACAAAGAACAGGGCGAGCCTGGCACGGTGGTGCACGCCTGTAACCCCAGTGGCTGGGGAGGCTGAAGCTTAGCTGAGCTAAGGGTCATCAGTGCCATGCAACCTGGTACAGAATATGGCCTGTAATGATGACTCAGAAGGGAAAAATTACCTTGATGAAGCTTAATGTAAGTTTTAGCAGTAGTTTAGACACTGTAGTTTCTTCTCCCACTTCTTGGTGTTAGGGTATCTTAGCTCTGATAATTCTACCCATTTCCTTGTCCCTTTTCTATTCCTTTCTTTTGAAGATTCATCCAGTAATTACTAAATGCCTAACTGTTTTAGTCAGCTTTTTCGCTGCTGTGACTAACTGACCTGACCAGCACAACTGTAAAGGAGGAAGAGTTTATTTGAGGGCTCAATCTCACAGTTGGCTCCATTCCTCAGGGCTCCAGGTGAGATAGGAACAACATGGCGGAAGAGTGTGGCTGAGGGCAGTGGCTTACATGGTGATGAGGAAGCAGAAAGAGACTCCACCCGCCAGATACAAATATATACCCAAAGCCATGCCCAAATTCCCACCTACTTCAGCCACACCCTATCATTTTAGTTACCACTCAGTTAATCCCTGATTTATCTGGAGATTAAATCACCGATTGAGTTAAGACTCTTACAACCAAATCATTTCTCCTTTGAACCTTCTGGCACTGTCTCACACGTGAGCTTTTCGGGGACACCTCACATCCAAACCATAACACCCTGTATTCTCCACCAGGGATTTGAATAGTGCACTGCTGAGGGTTTTGGTTGCCAATACCGACACTGTAACATCCATCATCACCATTGCTGTCACCTTCCCTGTTAGTGTGCACGCATCTGTGCCACATTCCAGGTGAGGCACTTGAACCTAGTATTTTGAGAACCCACCACAGGTAAGGTAAGAAGTGTCTCAGCATTCTTGTGCCACAGATGAAGAAAGAGATTGAGAACGAAATTCCTCCCTTCACACAGCCTGTAAAGGGCAGAGCAAGACTAAAAGTCACGTCAACCTGGCTCCACCTTCCCTCCCTTCTTCACAGCCTGAAGAGAGCTGGATTCTTCTTGATCAAATGTGTCTTTGTTTTATATTCTGTTGACTACTTCCCTGATGCTAACTGCTATATTTTGGGTTTCAGGAGAGTACTTACTACCTATTCAGAAAGATGACTTTAAAACATTGCTCAAATAGATGCAATAAACACCTATTTTCTCTCTGCTTACCATGTGGAATCACTGTGGATTCCATTCCTTTGCTTGAGTTCCCTGTAGATATGGTGATGTTCGGCACAGAGGCTGTGCTTGATGCTGCGGAGAGACATGTTTCAGGACTTACCAGGGAAGCCAATACTTCACAGCAGAACAGAGCAGCCAGGAGAGGAAGCTCGAGCAGTGGGACTCTCTTCTATTTCCGACTTCCCAATGAGGGGAGGGATTTCCTGGGAAGCCATCTGGCTGCAGGTTCTCATTGTTGTTGAAATTCTGTGGGTCTTGAAGTTAGAATTAGGGCAATCAGCAGCAAAGTGGAATGGAGATCAGGGATGCTGAAGTCAGGTAGAAGGCTGAGGTAGAGGAGACTTGAAAATAAAGAGACAGAGATCCTTAGCATCAAGGAGGCTGTCCATGCAGAGGGAGGCTTCTGCTTCTGGACAAAGGTTCCTTGTCAGCATGCAATGGCAGTGCAGATGGAAGATGGTGAGGAGGGTACTCTAGGCATATAATAAATGAATTATAAAAAGCACTTAAAAGGCTGCCTGGCATGAGTTGGGCATGGTGGTGCATGCCTGTGAGCCCAGTGATTTGGAAGGCTGAGGCAGGAGGATCAAAAGTTCAAGATCCTGTCTCTGGACCCTCAGTGATACCCTGTCTCAAAATAGAAATAAAAATAAAGTTTAAAAAAGAACTGGGAACGTAGCTCAGTGGTAAAACACCCCTGGGTTCAATTCCCAGTACCAGAAAGCAACCAAACAAAAGATTGCCTGGCATGAAATAGGTGCTCACGAATGCAATTACTACTATAATTATTACTCAGAGATGTGTTAAT
This sequence comes from Glaucomys volans, assembly GCA_020662805.1. NCBI lineage: Eukaryota > Metazoa > Chordata > Mammalia > Rodentia > Sciuridae > Glaucomys > Glaucomys volans. The sequence goes on along the minus strand of JAJEJO010004297.1, from coordinate 42,235 downwards.
TATTATTACTCAAGAATTTGTGGCTCTTAAAGATATGCTACTTTTTTTTTTTTTTTGGTGCTGGGGATTGAACCCAGGGGCACTTAACCACTGAGCTACATCCCCAGCCCTATTTTGTATTGTATTTAGAGACAGGGTCTCACTGAGTTGCTTAGGGCCTTGCCTCTGCTGAGGCTGGCTTTGAACTCGCAATCCTCCTGCCTCAGCCTCCTGAGCCGCTGGAATTACAGGTGTGTGCCACCACACCCGGCTTACTATTTTTATTATTAGTGCTAGTATTACAAGATAAGTTAAAGGACTTGGTGCTTAGGAACCTGAAGAAACCCAGTTAAAGACCCACAACTGGGACCAATGCTTGCATGAGGCGAAAATCTGGTTATCAGAAAACTAGTGGAATAAAATTAGGTTATAACAAGTTTTGGGTCTGTTTATTCCTATTTTAGATCAAGATGAATCGAGGGACCTGCACTGGGCTTGCACCTGCTGGTGGCCTTCAGTGGGGAACATCGCCAACATGGTGAGGACACTGGCTGGGTTCATACCGAAGGGCATTCTTTGGTAAGAATCTCAGTATCAACCATAGCAATATTTGAGTAAGTTAAAAATTACTTAAAATAATAATTTGTATTATTTCTATTCATTGCTATCTAATGGTCAACCATTTAATATTAAGACCACGATGATAAAAAGAAGAAAATTAAAACCATAATGCATTTATACTTCAAGATTTATGAGATTAGAGTCTACCTGCATTGTTAAAAGCTGCTGAAAACAGTTTTTGTTTCTGAAAAGTCATCCACAGAGTGTCCATGTGTAAGTGCCATTGCATGAAGACAGAGGACTTTGCCCTGACATTTTTTCTTCTTTAAAATTTGTTCTAAGTAGTTATAATTGACAGTAGAATGCATTTTGACATTCTCATTCTTAATCTCCAGGATATATAAAGAACTCAAAAACCAACACCAAAATAAAACAAATAACCCAATCAATAAATGGGCTAAGGAACTGAACAGACACTTCAC